>PITA01025098.1:0-24994 GCA_004023965.1 Spilogale gracilis
GAAAAACAGATTTTATTTAACAGTTTAACTTCATTTATAATCTCTAAATATTTAGATATATGGAATGGTGGCATCTATTTGGATGCCTGCCTTGGGGCAGTCCTGTTTGGGAGAAGGGGTCACAGTTTTTGAAAATCATTGAGAGGTTGTAGACAGTCTCAGTAGAAAAGTGTACATACAGAAATACCAAATTCTGTGTGTCTTTCAGGGATTCACAGACTTCCTAAGACTCATCCAGGTATTTGTTCATTACGGGCAGCAGCCCTGGCGCTGAATTCCTGACAATTACTGCTCATTTAGTTTCCTAAATGCACAGTCCCAAGATTGTCATCCCCTTACATCTTTTTCCATACTCCTCCAGATGTGTCTGATTCCTTAAGTAGTAATTCCTTCAGCCTGCTATTTAAAACATTCGGCATTTCTTTCCTTTTGCTGAAGCACCAGTGGCCAAAATGAAGTTCAATCCCTTTGTGACTTCTGACTGGAACAAGAACCTTGAAAGTCATTTCAATGCACCTTCCCACATTTGCAGGAAGATTGTGTCTTCCCCTCTTTCCAGAGAGCTGAGAGAGAAGTACAATGTTTGATCCGTGCCCATCCAAGAGGATGATGACATACAGGTTGTGCAAGAACACGATAAAAGTCAACAAATTGGCCAAGTTGTTGGGTTTACAGGAAGAATTCTGTCATCAGCATTGAGCGAGTGCAGTGAGAGAAGGCAATAGCACAACTGTCATGTGGCCATTCACCCTAGAGAGGTGGTTATCACTAAATTAAAAGTGGACAATGGCCAGGAAAAGATCCTTAAATATAAAGCCAAATCTCACCAAACAGGAAAGGAAAAGGGCAAATATAAGAAGAAACAATTGAGAAGATGCAGGAATAAAGTAATCTTACGTATGACTTTAAAGAAAAACTATTGGGATGAGGGGCGCTCTCCTTCAGCTCAGCTCATGATCCTGTGGTCCTGGGATCCAGCCCCACATCAGGCTCCCTGCTCAGCAGGGAGTCTGCTTCTCCCCCTCCCTGCCCTTTACTTGTGCTCTCACTTGCTATCTCTCTCTCTCTCTCAAATAAATTAATAAAATCTTTAAAAAACTATTAAGATGAAAAAAAGTTCAGCGAACTGACCTCAAGTTAACCTGACCAGACCTCTCCCTGCATTACCTTCATTCACGTAGTCCAAGCTACTGCTAGTTGGTGCGACTTGTTGTTCTCTGAATGCACCTCTAGGCTTTCCACTGTCTCTAAATTTATAAAAATTTTCCACCTGAAATTCCCTTTTCTTTTTCTCTATCTACTGAAATTCTACCATTATTCAAGGCTTCTTGATGGAAACATTTCTTCCTACCCCACCATTCTAAAGAGTCTCCTCTTTTTCTAACTTCTCAGAAAACATTTCTATACTCATTCTTTCATTCCTCCTTCCTTTTGCCCTTCATTCTATCAATCATACAATAAACTTTGTTGAGCGTTCATAGTACTGGGCACTCTACTGGTACAGATGGCTCCTGCTCCGGAAGGAGATCTCGAGTGATCAGGAATGCATCTAAGGGACCCAATGATGACTTAGGCTGGAGGACAGTACAAGACAGAGATTAAGAGTAAGACCTTCTGGGCTCAGAGCCTGACTCTGCCTGTAGTGGCTGGGTGACCAAGTTATTTCACCTCCCTCTGCTTGCTTTGTTATCTGGTAGTCAAGATAAATAGGGCACCTATGCCACAGGGTCTACATGAGGATTAGTGAGTTTACTCCATAAAGATCTGAGAGTGGTTGGCACGTGCATAAGAACTCAATAAATTCTATTAACATCATTATGAATGGAAGGAAAGTGGTTGGTAAGAGCAGATTTTCCTGAAAATATATGTCTGAGAAAATCCTCCACACTGCTCTGTGTTCTCCAGTGCTTGTTGAAGAAGACTAAATAGACAAACAGAAGCTTTTGCCCGAGTTTCTTTTTTGAGCTAATTTTGAACAGGTTATTTTTGTTTCAGATGCGTTTGATGACTTCTGTCTCTATAGTCAACTTATTGTCTCTTGACCTAAAGAGTGGTTTTCAAAGGTCACTACTACCACTTGAGTTGATTTTGTTTGTTTGTGTATTCATTTTTAACTACTATAGACCTGACAAGTTTGCAAAGAGGTTTTAAAATTTTTAAAGGTTTTTCTATAAGGCTGTGTTTACATTTCCTCCTCACAAGGCGGGGCCTTCATAGGAGTGAAGTCAAAAGACTGACTTTTAGGATGACAGGTCACAGAAAGTATGGTATAGAGTCAGCAAGCAGGTAATGACCTTTTAAAATATTGTAAGTATTATATTGAATTCAGAGTGTTTGGAAGCAAGTTAACCTGCTTTCAGTTTATGGAGTGTTAGCTTTCCTGGCTGGGTAGAGTGAGAAAGTTATTTAAACTTCCTGGGTTTCAGTTTCATCATCTGCATTATGGGGATAATACCTCTATTCAGAGGTAAATAAGATAGTGTACATGAAGTGCTTGAAACTAGAGAGGAGGAAAGAAAGAATGGAGGGAGGGAGGGAGGGTGAGCCCTTTTTGGTGAGCCCCAAAGAAATAGCTAGAGATTTATGCTTGACTTTTTAAACTTATACTTAAAGTGAGAGTGCATTAGAGGAGTATTTTGTTATAGTATTGACTTTATGAGTTTAAATCCACCAAGTTTTTGAACTAAGTTCATTGAGTGTTTTGACTTTGTTGAGCAGCTCGCTTTCTTATATTATTACTTGAATGACATATCAACTCATTATTTGCGTTCACCTTTCAAATAGTTGAATTGCATTTCAGTGCCTGACCATGAGTTATTGTGATTCAGAACACTTAAAGAAGTTTGACTACATGAGGCAAATTTATGAGTAGCAGAGTGAGAACATGGCAGATTTCTATAAATCATTTTTATTGAGAGTTGAGTCACTCTTTGCTATGAAAATAATTTATAGGGCAATGTTCAATTTAAGGAAAAATGAAAATTAATGGCATTTGTCAAGATGATGATGAATATGTTTCAACACCAGTGGAAAAGAACAAGTTTCACAAAAAATGCAAACCTACACCAGATTATTTACCACCATAACTATTTCAGGCTCTTTGGTAAATGTTAGGAAGTTTGGCTGAATTAGATATCATTCATTGAGTTAGCTGTTCTCTGTGTGCATTCCAGATCCATTTTGTGTTATTCTATTTGCTGCTCTGAGTCCCAGGAAGCTGTAGCAGGAGACCCAAAGGATGAGATTGGGTTAGGATATTTCCTTTTTTGGTGGGACAGAGAGGGAGTGCACGTGAGCAGGAGGCAGAGGAAGAAGGAGAGAGAGAGAGTCTCAAACAGATTCTGATCTGAGTACATAGCCAGACATGGGGCTCACTCTTACAACCCTGAAATCAAGAGTTGGAGGCTTAACAAGACTGAGCCACCCAGGCATCCCTCTTTCTTTTGTTCTTTTCTAGTGATGCTGAGGCTCTGGCTGGAACTACTCTGGACCACCAGAGCTCCAGTGTAATTCAGCCTACTGGAGCTATGGGGAAGGAAGGTCTTCCTGCCTGTGCTGTTCTAGTGAACTCTGTTTTCCTTCATTTAGGTAAATTTAACAGATTCTCATTAAATCTCACCAAAAAAGAAATTGTTTTCTCTTGTGGCAAAATCAGATACATATTCTCCAGTAAGCAAAGTTTATGAAACTTCTGGGGTATATAAATATATATTTATGTATATAAATAAACTAGAGAGATTTGGGGGAAATTTTTGTAGCTCATGCATATGGTTGGTTGTTTATCTGCTGGTGTGAGGCAGCAGCCAGGATTCCAATGGTTCCATCTCCCCCAGGATCCTCCTTTACCTTGTCTGACTCCTCAGCCAGGTGATTAGCTCCAGCCTGAGGGGCCTCAGTTTCTGCAGGACACTCATACCATCAAGGGCTGGGGCAATGAGAACTAACAATTGTTTCAGTCTGTCCTTATAAGCTCCAGCTTGTTCTTGCTCTTCCCCACTTTACATCCATTCTTGCTTTCCTGTCCACCTGTGCTCTGGTCTTCAAGCTCAGGTATCAACCTTACAGAGTCTGCTTACCCAGCTATGTAAGGACATCTACCTGTGTATGTGTGTGTGTGTATGGATGGACAGATAAATAGATAAATGAAATTAAAATATTAATCGTTCCTTTTGTATCTTCCCTTCCAGCACTACAAAGACTACATTTAACATACCTTTTTTCTTAGTTCCATGTAAGATTTTTCTCTGTATTGCTAACCAAACACATTGATGTGCCATCTTTTTTTGTTTTTGTTTTTTAATTCTTTGGTACAGGGATAGGCAAGGAGTTCTCAGGTAAGAATCAAAAGCATGATCCATAAAAGAAGAAATTAATAATTTCCCAAAATTAAAAACTTTTGTGTTGTGAAAGACCTTGTAAAGAGAATGCAGAATTTGCAAGCCACAGATCTGACAAAGGTGCTCAATAGGAAACCTGTTTAGGATTCTCTCACTCCTTCTCCCTCTGCTCCCCCACACTCGAGTGCTTATGCACTCTCTCTCTCTCAAAAAAAAAAAGAAAAAAAAAAGATTTAACATAGGTATTTGGTAGGACATAAACATTCAGTCTATAGCACTACATTCTAACCATGAGAAAGGAGAAAAGATAAAGAGGAGGAAAAGGAAACTTCTTCCTTTGATATAATTCCACAGAAGTTGCACGGGTTCCTCTTCATCCATTGGCCAGACCTTAGACACATGGTCCCATCTAACTGCAAGGGAGGCAAGGATTAATCTTTATTCAAAGGAAGATGGGGGAAATGCATATTGGAAGACAAAAAATTGTCCTTGTCACAGGTACCTAACATTTCAAGGATTTCCGAAATATGACCTCCTCTTCTACCTGTATTATAGTCACCTAACTAGACTACTGCCTGCACTCTCAAAGTCTCCTAGGTCACTGTCATTAGTCATGAATTCAAAGCGCAGGTTTAATTATATTACTCTCTTGTCCCATAATCTTCATCGGGTCCCTATTATTTGTAGATTAAGTCCAAACCTTTTTGCTTAACATGATATTAATATTCTCCACAATATCATCTCAATTTGATCTCTCCCTTCTCTCCTACCCTTCTTTATCCTCTTAACTGGCCATTCCCTGAATGGGGCACCATGAACTTTCAGTTCTTTATAACCTTGATTATGACAGAATCTCCACCAGAATGAGCTCCCTTAAAGCCCTTTGCCAACTTTTGAAACACTGTACGAAATTCCAATTCTACCCCAGATGATATTACTTTTACAAGCTCATTTTTCATCACTTCTTTAAAAATAACTTACTCATTCTTAGAATGGCCGCTGTATTTATGCTGCCTTCCATTATAATAAGTTATACATTTTCATATTAATAACTATGATTATATTGTAAATTACATAGTATTCACTACATATTACTCACCTTTGCAGTCCTGGGAGCACCTAGTTTCTGAATTTTTACCTAACAGCTTCACAATACATTTTTATTAAATGGAATTGATATGTAACCACCAAACTTATAGGAGGAAAGAGAAAAATCTCAAGTTAGCTCTCTTTGGATAAAATACTCATTTAAACTGGTTTAAATGCTTTACCAACAGTCTAGTATTATTTATTACATAATTCTAAGTCTATATGTACTTATGTGGAAGTGTTTTGAGTGATGTGTATTAATATACAAAGCTTAATATGGATTTGCATCAGAAAGAACAACTTCTAAGAGCTATTTTCAGCTCTAACAAGGAAATGACAGTTTTTCAATTTTTACTAGAAGTTTTATAACTTATCTCAGTCAAACACTTGCCAGGTCATTTAGTTTGTCACTTGTGTTACTTTACTTTCTATTTTAACTCTCAGGCCTATTCAAAAATAATAAAAAAGAAAATTATAGTTTGATTGCTGCTAATTGTCTTGAGACAGCAGGTAGAAGTGAAAATAACTTCAACGTGTTAAACATGACCACCAGACCTATTTAACATTAATCTTTTGACCATGTTGGCCAATTTCTCTCAATTTCTCAATTAGCTTTTTGTGTATTAGATTCAGGCAGGAATATATAGCTATAGAATTTGAAATAAACAATAAACTCCCAATTAAAATTAATAAATTATTTGAAAATCAACCCCATATTGGCCTTATAAGGACACCTTTACCTGAAAAATAAGATTTCATTTTAACCTTTTTGTAATTTTATGTTATTCGATCCTCTGTTTATCCCTCTTCTGTACCCTCTCTGACCTCTTTTTGTGTTCATAGTTCTTGTTTCTGGTCTGATTAGAACTATTTCATGCACTTCGTATTAACCCTTCTTGTATGGGAAGAGTTGGGGCACCAACCAGAGCTCAGGATGACATATCAACCCAGCTGAATCCTGAGCTAGAAGGCTTAAGCATGTATATGAATGGAATGGAAATAAACTATAAAGTTAATATTTTAATTCTAACTCCTTATCCAATTTTGAGTTGTTTTTATAGAAGAAAAGTCAGTTAACTTTCTAGAGCAAGGAAAACAAAAGAAAAGATAAATCTTTCAGGCAGTGACTCATGGATGGAATCATTGAGGTACAAAACAAAGCATAATTGGGGCGCCTGGGCAGCTCAGTCAGTTAAGCAGCTGCCTTCGGCTCAGGTCATGATCCCCGGGGTCCTGGGATTGAGCCCCACATCGGGCTCCTTGCTTAGCAGGTAGCCTGCTTCTCCCTCTCCCTCTGCCTGCCGCTCCCCCTGCTTGTGCTCTCTCTCGGTGTGTGTCAAATAAATTAATAAAAACTTTTTTTAAAAAAAAGCATAACAATGAGAACAAGAAAACAATATCTTTTTGCAAAAGCTAGTTTTGAATACTAGATTTTCTCGATTATTGATTCCTTGACCCACTTTGAAAAAATAGTTGCCATTTGGAATTTAATAAAAAAAGTAACAGATTTTCACAGATACTGTCATTAAATGCAAGAATATGAGAGGGTATGTCCAGAAGCAAGAGTTCCTCAAACTGAAAGTAATTAAATTGTGTATTCAGGATTGCCTCCTGGGTGACAGAAAGGCAGCAGGGTCTAGGCACTGGATTGGGGGAGCGATGAGTGGAAAAATGGATTGAGAATCTGCTAGATGTTTGTACTCGGCTGAGCACGTAGGTATTCTAGAGCCATAACCGAGCTTCCTTAGGCTCTATCAGCCTGATACTGAGTAGGTGATTCTAGAGAATGCTTGAGAGTTCCTGGAGGGTTCACACATATACTCATGAATGTCTGCAGAATCACGGTGCTATCTACAGGTCTTCCCAGCATAGCTGTCTTGAAATAACAAAGCTGTTGATGTTCTGCCATGAAATGGGAAGGAAATGTTCCTCTCCCCACCCTCAATCATGTGCAAGAATTGGTTAGATGGATAGGGGCACTTGCGTGGCTCAGTGGGTTAAAGCCTCTGCCTTCAGCTAAGGTCATGATTTCAGGGTCCTGGGATCAAGCTCCACATTGGGCTCTCTGCTCAGCAGGGAGCCTGCTTCCCTCCTCTTTCTCTGCCTGCCTCTCTGCCTACCTGTGATCTTTCTCTGTCAAATAAATAAAATCTTTTTTTTAAAAAAAAGAATTGCTTAGATGGGTTTCAAAGCTATGCTCCTTATTTCCAACAATTAGAGTTTTTAGTAAAATTTTCCTTTTGTAGAAAGAGGACTCAAATAATCAAAATCAGAAGCGAAAAAGGAGACATAATAGCCAGTACCAGAGAAATACAAAGATTATAAGAGAATATTATGAAAAATTATATACCAATAAATTGGACAACCTGGAAGAAATGGAAAAATTCCTAGAAAAATATGACCTCCCAAAGTGGAATCAGGAGGAAATAGAAAATTTGAGGGGCGCCTGGGTGGCTCAGTTAGTTGGGCAACTGCTTTCAGCTCAGGTCATGATCCTGGAGACCTGGGATCGAGTCCCACATCGGGCTCCCTGCTTGGTGGGAGGCCTGCTTCTCCCTCTCTCACTCCCCCTGCTTGTGTTCCCTCTCTGGCTCTGTTTCTCTCTGTCAAATAAATAAATAAGATCTTTAAAAAAAAAGAAATAGAAAATTTGAGCAGGCCAAAGACCAACAATGAAACTGCATCTGTAATCAAAAACCTCCCAATGAACAGAAGTCCAAGACCAGACGACCTCACAGATGAATTCTACCAAACACTTAAAGAACTAATACTTGTTCTTTTCAAACTGTAGCAAAAATGGAAGAGGAAGGAAAGCTTCCAAATTCACTGTATGAGGCCAGCATTACCCTGATATCAAAACCAGATAAAAACACTACCAGAGAGAGAGAGAGAGAGAGAGAGAGAGAGAGAGAGAACTATAGGCCAATATCTCTGATGAACATAGATGCAAATATCCTCAACAAAATATTAGCAAATCAAATCCACAATACACTAAAGAAAGTCAATCACCACAATCAAGTGGGATTATTCCTGGGATGCAAGTGTGGTTCAATATTCACAAATCAATCACTATAATACATTGACAAGAGAAAATATAAAACTATATGATTGTTTCAATAAATGCAGAAAAAGATTTGACATCCATTCATGATAAAAAACTCTCAACAATGTAGGCTTAGAAGGAACATACCTTAACATAATTAAGGCCTTTTATGAACAACCTGCAGTGGACATCATATTCAATAAGAAAAATTGTGAGATTTTCCCCTAAGATCAGGAACAAGCAATGATGTCCACTCTCACTTTTATTCAACATAGTACTGGAAGTCCTAGCCACAGCAATCAGACAAGAAAAAGAAAGACATCCAAATTGGTAAACAAGAAGTAAAACTCTCTTTTTGCAGATGACATGATATTATATATAGAAAATTCTAAAGACTTCACAAGAAACAACTAGAACTGATAAACAAATTCAGTAAAGTCACAGGATACAAAATCAATATACAGCAGTTTTCTGGATTTCTATACACTAATAATGATGTAGAGGAAAGAGAAATTAAGAAAATAATCCCATTTATAATTGCAAAAAAAATAATAAAATACCTAGAAATAATTTAACCAAGGAGGTAAAACACCTATCCTCTGAACACCTATAAAACACCTATAAAACACTGATGAAAGAAAATGAAGATAACTCTAATAGAAAGATATACTATGTTCATGGATTGGAAGAATGAATATTGTTAAAAAGTCCATTGTACCCAAAGCAATCTACACATTGAATCCAATCCTTATCAAAATGCCACCAGCATTTTTCATGGAAGTAGATCAAATAAGCCTAAAATTTGTATGGAACAACAAATGACCCTGATAAGTCAAATCAATCTTGAAAAAGAAAAGCAAAGCTGGACTTCAAGATATACTACAAAACTGTAGTAATCAAAATAGTGTGGTACTGGCACCAAAAGAGTCACATAGATCAATAGAATCCCAGACTTCAAGATATACTACAAAACTGTAGTAATCAAAATAGTGTGGTACTGGCACCAAAAGAGTCACATAGATCATAGAACAGAATAGAAAACTCAGAAATAAATCCATAATTTATGTGGGTCAATTAATCTTTGATAAAGCAGGAAAGAATATCCAATTGGAAAAAAACAGTCTCTTCAACAAATGGTGTTAGGAAAACTGGGAAAAGAATGAAACTGGACCACTTGCTTACACCATGTGCCAAAGTAAACTCAAAATGGATTAAAGACCTAACTGTGAGACGCCAAACCAACAAATCCTATCAGAGAGCACAGGAAGTGATTTCTTTGACATAAGCAGTAACTCGTTTTTTTCTAGATATGCCTCCTAAGGCAAGGGAAACAAAAGCAAAAATAAACAACTGGGACTACATCAAAATTAAAAGCTTCTGCAAAGTGAAGGAAATAATCAACAAAACAAAAATAAACTATTGAATGAGAGAAGATATTTGTAATGACATATCCAATAAGGGTTAATATTTAGAATTTTCTGGTTAATAACCATAATATATACAGACCTTATACATCTCAATACCCAAAAATCAAATAATCCAATTAAGATGTGCAGAAGACATAAAGATGGCCAACAGAAACATGAAAAGATGCTCAACATCACTAATCATCAAGGAAATGCAAATTAAAACTACAGTGTATAGATCACACTTCCCACTTACCAGAATGGCTAAACTCAAAAACATAGGAAACAAACTTTGGCAAGGATGTGGAGAAAGAAACTATTGTACATTGTTGGTAATGCAACCAGTGGTGCAGTCACTTTGGAAAATAGTATGAAATTTCCTCAAAAAGTTAAAAATATAAGTGTCATTTGATCCAGTAATTCCACTAACTGGGTAATCACCCAAGAATATGAAAACACTAATTTGAAAAGATATATGCACCCCTATGTTTATTGCAGCATTATTTACAATAACCAAACTATGAAAGCACCCAAACTAGATGAAGATGTGATATATACACAATGAAATGTTAATCAGCCATAAAAAGAATGAAATCTTTCCATTTGCAATAACATGGATGGATCTAAAGAGTGTGATGTTAAGTGAATGCATCAGTCAGTGCAACACAAAAACCCTATGATTTCTCTCATGTATGGAATTTAAGAAATAAAACAAAGAAAAAAAAAGAAACAAACAAAAAAACACACTCCTAAATATAGAGAATAATTTGGTGATTGCTTTAGGGGATGTGGGGGGAAATGAGTGAAATAGGTGAAGGGGGTAAAAAGCACATTTTTGTGGGGCACCTGGGTGGCTCAGTTGGTTAAGCGACTGCCTTCAGCTCAGGTCATGATCCTGGAGACCTGGGATTGAGCCCCACATTGGGCTTTCTGCTCGGCGGGAAGCCTGCTTCTTGCCCTCTCAGTCCCTCTGCTTGTGTTCCCTCTCTAGCTGTGTTTCTCTCTGTCAAATAAATAAATAAAATCTTTTTTTTAAAAAGTACATTTTTGTGATGAATACTTAGTAATAAATTGTTGTCACTATATTATAAACCTGAAATTAATATAACACTATATGTTAACCTTACTAGAATTCTAAAAATTAATAATAATTATTATAAATTAAAAAAGAAAAATAAAACTTCTGGGGTGCCTTGGTGGTCAGTGGGTTAAGCATCTGACTCTTGGTTTCAACTCAGGTCATGATCTCAGGGTGGTGAGGTCAGGTTCCCATTAGCATAGAGTCTGCTTGTCCTTCTCCCTTCCCCTTTGCCACTACCCACTACCCCTGCTCATGTGTGTTTACATACACACTTGCTCTCCCTCTCTCAAATAAATAATTAAATCTTTATTTTTAAAAAGGAAACTACGATGAACAATAACTATACTTTTGTTTTTCCTGAAGTTGTGCTACTTGGAATTTCATCCTAAGATAACTCATCCTGAAAGTAATCCTAAGATGTAGATTTTGAATGTAGTTCTGGAGTTGATTCATTCACTGGTCAGCTGGCAATCACTAGTAGTAGGTAAAGGACTGGTAGTTCCTGGCATGCTATAGAGATTAGATTGCTAAGACTTCCACTTGTACTGAATTTGATGGCATATAAAGGTAAAGAGCTTGTGCACTATCTGTAGTTTGAGAATTGTGGGGAAGAGTAACTATAAATTATAGAGTCAGGAACCTTTACAGAACCTTCATATTAGTTCCCTGATATGTAGAAGAAGGGTTCTTGTAGTAAGAATGGCAAGTAGAAATCCCTAAAAATACACCTTCAACACTCAGCCAAGACTGTAAATCAAAAACAACTTACATCTCAGGAGAGGAATGACAGGGGATATAGTAGGGGTGATGGGTCTCACTATATCCCTCATTTATTCCACCATTCTGGCTTAACAGGTGAATCAGAGAACATGACCCTGAGCTGCTACAAAATTATCCATTAACAGACTCATTTGCATCTGCTATATTAGATACAGTATATTTACTCTAACAGATTAGCACAGCCTCTGGTGTGTGGTTTGCAGCTATATATACTATCCATTTATCTTATATCTATCGGAATGAGAATCAGAAACAGTTTGCCATCATACAGGATGGACCATAGTATACATTCATGGTCTTGTCCCCATGATATATTAATTCTCTATTAATTCTTTGTCATGATGGTCCAAAGGGATCCAGGCCATCAGGAATTTCCACAGAACCTCCCTTTGGTTCTCTAGATGGATGACATATCACAGGTCCCCCTCAGCTTGTTTTATCTAGAGTGGGATTGACACTTATTCCAGATTATCAATTTGCCTTTCCTGCCTTTTGTGCCTCAGCTATCACCACTATGTGAAGGTTCATATAGCAAATGATATCCTGGCATGGGGTCACACCTAATATCATCTTTGGACCAAGGGACTTTCTTTGTAGTAAAGGAAGTATGGCACTAAGTATTCGATTATAGATCATATATATGCACCATCAAGAAACCACCAGCCTAGAAGAAGAGTGCAAGAGCATCTTGAAAGTACAGCCAAGGCAGGGCACTACCCTTCAGAATGCAGAGTATATCTTAAACCATCAGCCACTATATGGGTGGGTCCCCATTCAGTAGAAGACAAGGGACATGGGTCCAACAGGAACCAACAAATAAAAGTCAGAATGGTCCCACCATTACTTCTGTGACTCTTGGGGGAAATTACGTTTATTATTCTCACAATTTTAGCTTCTGTGGGTGTAAAGGTCCTGCTTCCCAGAAAGGGATGCTTCCACCAAAGAACATAGTAAGAAAACCACTAAACTTAAAACTATGCTGCTGTAAATGAGCCATCAAAGAAAGGAGTTACCATATTGTCAGTGTTGCTGGATCCTCATCATCATATGAAGCTGATATATTTGACACTCACATCATCGACTAGAGTATCCCTTGGTTATCTTATACCCAGAAGTACAGCATCCACAGCCTAATAATTGTAGGGTAACCTAGAGGCAACCTGAATGAGATGAGAGTCTGCCTCAGTCTAGCAGGAAAGCTACCTGAACCAACCTAGATGATAACTGGAGAGGAAGAGAATCTGGAGTGTGGTGATGAAGGGAGATTGTAAACAGCAGTCACAAACTTGGGACCAACTGCAACAGTGAGAAAATACATTTGATCCACTAATCTTTCTCCTGTTAGTATCACAGAAACTGTGATCAACCAAAAACCTAGTAAGAAGGAGTTAGAGCTAAGTAGGTGCATGGAGTGGATTGTAGTTGATGCTGTTTGGTTGTTTTTGTTTGTTTGTTTGTCCAGATATCCTTAACCAGGTCAATGCACTGATCCCTAAGTTGCTGGGAATTTTGAGTTCGAAAGGCCCATTACTGCCTCCTTTTCTAGAGAATTGACTTTGGTCAAGCAGAAGGCCCCTTGCCTGGGAAGTTGTCTCCACTAGGGTGGATAGCTCATTCCAGTGACTGACTGACTTGGAGATACTGACTGTGGACACTCCTGCTTCAAGGGATGATGAGCTCTGTGGGCAATCTGAGCTCCGTCACCTCCTACAGGATTAGCAGAAGCTGAACTTCTTCCTCCTGCCTTAAATTGCCTTTTCTTTCCCTTCTCCTGAGACTACTCCCTCACAAGTTACTTACCCAAGAATCCCCACATCAGGCTGTGCTTCTAGGGGACTTGTCCTGATAACTGAGCATTTCCTAGGATCAGAACAGCTATTAAATTGCTGAGTCTATATATAGATATTTGTTCATCTCCAAAGACCTTCTTCTTTCACTAAGTCACACTCACTCTGGTATGCTGTCCACCACCATTTGCTAATCCTTCATCATTGATTTAATTTTTTATTGAGCAGCTGTTACAGAATGTAACACTGTATTAAGAGTGTTTGAGGGGCATCTGGGTGGCTCAGTTAGTTAAGCATCCAACTCTTGACTTTGGCTCAGGTCATGATCTCAGTGTGGTGAGATGGAGCCCTGCATTGAGCTCCGTGCTGGGTGTGGAGCATGCTTGAGATTTGCTCTCTCTTTCTGTCCCTCCCACGTGTCCCTCTCCAAAAAAAAAAAAAAAAAAGTAATTGAGGTGCAGCTTGCTTCTTCTACAGAAGCAATTACTTGAAGTGACTAGTTCACAAAGATTGGATGAAGAATGTGCTAAGTGCCAGAGAGATAACAGAAATAATAAGGCAGCTCTGTTTAATTTTATCATTCCTAGGCCTATTGTAACAGGTTCCAAATGTGCAGTTAGAACTGGGCTACATTTTACCCTAGTCTACTCCTAAGATATTTTAAACCCTCATAACTCTCCTCATGCCACCCAGCCTGTTCCCTCCCCTCCCCTCTGGATAGGACCCTGATTCCTAACAAATGAAGAAAATAAAGCTCTCTTGGATGAAAAAAACTTCTTCAATTTCTCCTGTTCTCCCACTCTCAGTAAAATCTCTGCATTCCTTCTCTATTCTCTTAGAAAGACTTTTCTTTTTCACTTCAAATAAACTCCCCAATTAGGTTTTATCTGATCTTCATCTTATTCCATCAAATTATTTTCTCCTTTAATTCCTGCCTTTGCTCTCCCATTTGTTTCCAACTCTCAGTATATAAAGATACTTCCTTTGTTCCCAAATTAAAAATGAATTTACCTTTCTATTAACAATGGATATGTAGGCTGTTTTCTTTTTAAGGATCTATTATGAATAATGTTGCTATGAACTCTCTTACTGATGTATTGCTATATATACATGCACAAAATGCATCAGACTCATCTAGAAGGGTCGTTAAAATATTGATGGCTCCACCCCATCTGCAGTAGATCAGTAGGCTCAGTAGACTTGGGGTAGGACCCAAAAATTTGCATTTCTAAACATTCCTAAGTGATGCTAACACTGCTGATCCAAGGACTCTACTTTGAGAACCACTTCTCTCAGGAATATATCTAGGAGGAGAACTGCTTGGACATAGAGTATGAATATCTTCAATTTTGATCATCCCAAGCTGGTTTCCAAAGCAATTGTACTATATTCCCACCAAAATTTAGAATTCCTCACCAGCACTTGGCATTATAAAACTTAGAAGTTTGCTAATATGGTAGGTGTGCAGTGACAGCTCATTGGCTTAATCAACCTTTCTTGGTTTATTAAACTCAATGTTTACTAGCCTTTTGGAAGATCTCTATTGCAAAATGCACAATCAGGTCATTTATCTGTTTTTCTATTGGATTTCCTGCCTTTTTTAAAAGATCAAATTTAAAGAATTCTTTATGTATTTGGAAACAAGTTTTTTTTTTGTTTTTTTTTGTTTTTTTTTTTTTAAAGATTTTATTTATTTGACAGAGAGAAACACAGCCAGAGAGGGAACACAAGCAGGGGGAGTGAGAGAGGGAGAAGCAGGCTTCCCGCCGAGCAGGAAGCCCGATGTGGGGCTCGATCCTGGGTCTCCGGGATCATGACCTGAGCCGAAGGCAGTGGCTTAACCAACTGAGCCACCCAGGCGCCGCCAGGAAACAAGTTTTTTATTGTTGGTGCTGGTGGTATTTGGTTACATAGACTGTGCATGTCTTCTCCTAGTCTATGGCTTGTATTTTTATTCTTTTAACGGTATTTTTAGAACAGAATTGTTTCATTTTTATGTAATTAAGTGCACTAATCTTGACTCTTTTTTTGAGTACATGATTGCTAAGTTTAATTCAGCTGCTATAGCCAATTCCACTTAGTAAAAATAACAATGTTTCTATCAAAATTGAATTTTTTTTGGCATGCACTTTCTTTTTTTTTTTTTAATTTAAATTCAATTATCCAACGTATACTATAGCTGTACTAGTTTGTTTCGGATGTAGTTTTCAATGATTCATTAGTTGCATATAACACCCAATACATGTCATATCACATGCCCTCCTTAATGCTCATCATGCAGTTACCTTAACTCCCACCTACCTCCTTTCCACAACCCTCAGTTTGTTTCCCAGAGTCAAGAGGCTCTCATATTTTGTCTCCCTCTCTGATTTCTTCCCATTCAGTTTTCCCTCCCTGTCCCTATGATCCTCTGTGCTATTCCTTATATTCCACATATGAGTGAAACCGTATGACACTATTATTAGAAATATTTTCTTTTCTCCCACCTCCCTGCAATATACCTCTGCCATATATCAAGTATCCATTTGTACAGGGAAAATTTTATCTTCTTCTTACTAAAATATAGAAACACTGTTACTTTTTTATACTGATTTTGTATCCATAACTTCCTGTAACTGCATTAATAGGTTTCATATGTTCAATTTACTTTTAAGCATTTCAAATGTCTGACCAAACAAGCACATACTCCTAGTAAGAAAAATACTCCAAAGCATCTCAAAGGCTCTTATAAATCTAAATTTAACTTACATATCTAGTAAAACCATTTCTCTTAAACATTAGAATACCACTTACAAACTTGGTTATATTCTTTTTTTGATTTGAAATTATAAGTCAGTTACACATTTTAAATAAATAGAATCTGTCAGTCTAAAATGCCTAAGTTTTTTTTTTAAGATTTTATTTATATATTTGACAGAGAGAGAAATCACAAGCAGGCAGAGAGGCAGGCAGAGAGAGAGGAGGAAGCAGGCTCCCCACCAAACAGAGAGCCTGATGTGGGCCTCGATCCCAGGACCCTGAGATCATGACCTGAGCTGAGGGCAGAGGCTTTAACCCACTGAGCCACCAAGGCACCCATAAAATGCCAAAGTTTTTTAAGTGTTACACTTTAGCTACATAACTAGACTAGTCCTCAAACATATTAATTCTAATGATATGATTTATCATCCTTGTATTATAAATCTTCCTCTGACTGAAAAGTCACTCACTTTCTAAATGAAGCAGCTTTAACATTGAAGGTGATAAGAAGTTCAGGAGAACTGAACTTCAGGAGAACTGAGGTTACCACCTGAAACAAGTCATTGTTACGAAGTATACCACTTACGATGGTAAGATTACTTGCCAATAAGGAATTTGAGACTGGATGGGGACCTGGGAGAAGTTTAAATTAAAGGATAATCTACAGGTCACACCCAAGTCCTTCGAAAAATCATCTCTAAATTGGCCTCCAGACCCAAACTCTTCAGATGGGATTTCTCAACCTGCCTCTCTGAGTTCACAAGGTAAACACATCCCAGTGCATAGCCAGCCATTCCTTGGACACACTGCAGCAAAGGGTGTGCACATCAGCTGCAAGGTTCGCCTACTGGAGGACAGATGCCAAGAAGAAGACTACACAGGTCCTGAAAATGAGCTTGAGGTCATTTGTAATTAGAATTTGTGTTTCAAAGCTAATTCTGTGTGTGCTTGCGTGGGGGACAGGGGGAGTGGGAGCATGGATGAATGTGTTTCCTTGACCCATGGACTTTTCAGTTCTTGGGAGAGTGTAGCTAGGGGAAAGCCGAACCAGACCCTCTGTAATGAAGGGACCCAGGGCAAGGCTCACTCTTGTCTTGGTCTCAGGTCAGAACTGCACTAGAACTGAGACAGAACTGCAGATGCTTTTCTGACCTTTTTAAGTAAAGTCATTAAGCCCAAAACAGAGATTATCCTACTGAATCAAGAGGCAGAAATATAGAAATGAAAAGGTATGCCAGAGGTGCCCGGATGGCTCCGTCAGTGGAGCATGTGACTCTTGATCGCAGGGTTGTTGTTTTGAGCCCATGTTGGGGGTGGAGGTTACTTAAAAATAAAAAAGAAATCTCAAAAAAAAAAAAAAAAGGATACCAACAGCATTTACCTGTCTTGAGGGCTCCATGGAAGAGACTTTGGAAATATTTTTCTATCTCTACAGAACAAATGAGTTCCTCAAACAACTAAGGCATTTAACTTACTGAAATGTATTATTAGAGCAGTTCTTGGTGTAATGTTAGAATTTAAAGGATATAAGACCAGAGAGACTTAGAAGCAGATAACTACTTGGAAGAGGAGAGATTTGAAACTGCATTTGCACACTGGTTTATGTAAACTGAAGAAAAAGTGAGAGAAACAGGTGGGCAAATTATACCACTGGTCCTTTGCCATGGCCGTGAGTGTTAATCTGTTCCACCCGCAAACTCCTTTTTGGCCTTAAGCTACTATGACCAAATTAACAGCATTAAAATTTTGAGGCTTGCTTTTATATCATTTTCTTATTTATTTTTTTAAAATATTTTATTTATTTATTTGACAGAGAGAATGCACAAGCAAGGGGAGCAGAGGGCAGAGAATGAGAAGCAGGTTCCCTACTGAGCAGGGAGCCCAACGTAGGACTCAATATAGATCTCTAGGTGGGGCTCGGTCCCAGGATTCTGGGATCATGAACTTAGCAGAAGACAGACACTTAACTGACTGAGCCACCCAGGCACCCCTTTATGTCATTTTGGGGGCCATTATACATGACACATTAACACAGATCCCTTGGGATTTTTAAGTTAAGAAACACTCATAGGTGACATATGAAGGAGATGTACTACAAATGAAGAAAATGACAAAAATTCACAGAGATTTTGTAACACGGTCTGTTTGATGCATGAAAGTCAGTGCAACTTGTGGAAAGTGAAAGAAATCATACTTTGAAAAGGATCAGTTCTCTTTTATACACATACCTATTCTAAAAAAGCAAAATGAAACAACTTCCCTGTGTTGATTTAAAACCAAGAGGCATTGGGGTGCCTGGCTGGCTCAGTCAGTAGAGCATGCAATTCTTCATCCCAGGATTGTGAGTTCAAGTCCCACATTGGGCATGGAGCCTACTTTAAACAAAACAATAAAACCAAGAAGCATTAAATCTTCCCTACGAACTGGGTACATCTATACTTGCTCAAATTCAAATCAAAGGAAAGTCTAAACTCAGCTCCTTTCTTCCAGTTTCACCTACAACTTTTCCTCTAGGAGGGCCATAATGAACCACATGTTTAACTGGGTACTTGAAATGTTGCATAGAAGGTCAGTCCCATCCACTTCACTCTTGTTCTTAGATTCCATACTCTGATTTGTGATTACTGATGTTCAAGTACCTGGCTCAGCTAATGGAAAACTTCCTCACAGTCCTTTTGGATAACTCACGGAAGCAACTCCATAACAGTTAAAATTTAGTATATTCACAATTTTGTAAAGCCTTGTCATAGGTCATTTTTTTCTTTTTCATTTTTTTACCATTAACTCCATAGAAAAAATTGGTCCCCTCCAATCTACATCTCTTAAGCTTAAGGTTAACAATGGTGGCAATTTTGTATTGGCCAGTCCCAACTCCTGGGGGATGCTGTGAGATTTTGTGTAGCTCCCTGATTAACTCAGCATGTGAACAGTATTCTAATTCAACAAGTATTTATGGAGTGCCAGCAATGGGTAAATCATTATGCTAATATAATGGAGAAAAAAGTTACATATTTCAAAAGAACTTACATTAAGTGAGATGTGCATATGTATCCAGATCACACCATGATTAATTATTCCTTTATTGTTGGCAGTAAAGTTGTTTTCTTTGTTATTGCCCAAGACATTGTCATAAACATTAATTCATCAATTTATTCAATAAATATTAATGTAATGCCTTTGATATGTCAATCATGAATCTTAGTGCTGCAAGATTTCATATCACTGCAATGAATGGGACATGTATATAATACTTCAAAGTTCCTTTGTGAAATTTCTCCAAAGAAATTTTTGTTCAAAAATTACACCAGACTGTGTTTTCATGTAATCACTAAAGAACAGAGAGGAACAGCCTATTAAATCTCAAATGAAGAGTTATAGAATGCATACCTGTGACAATCATAGTGTCCCCAGGAGAAATTATAAAAATGATACAGAACACCTTATTCTTTCCAAACATATGCCCAATTAGAGGGCAATCCCTTCAAAAAATGAATTCTAGATCTGCTCAGATATATGAAAGCCAGGATATCCAGGAAAGAAAAACTGAAGCTAAAGACATTTTTAACCACAGGAAAATAAGATCATGTCTAGCAAACTTCTTTTTAAAATGTTCCTAAATTCTATATCATCTAAATTCCATATCACTGTTTAATCCAGCTAAATATAAAACCCCAAAGTAAAATTTGCATGACGAGAAGGGAAAGATTGCTTGCTTTCCTCCTAAATTATCAGAGCCTTCGTGCCCTTAAAAATACAGCAGACCAAAGTTTCGTCGTCACCTTTTCTACTTAAGGTGGTTGAGAAACTCCAGGTGCCTCATTATGAAATGGTCTCAACCACCAGTCTCTTTGTTGGCATTGAATACTGTTTTGGCGACCCCTAGTGTGAAACGTGGTATCGACACCTGCACATGCTGAAAATGCTTATATTTTAAAACTGGCTTACAGACAAAACAAATGATACCTGAAATAATTTTCCACCAAAGGAAATGAGACTTTATGTCCATTTGAAGTTCATATTTTTCTGCAAGAATCATAAAGTGTAAATATAATTTCTGGACACAGAAGACATTTGACAATAAGAGGGTGCATTTGAATGCAGGGTCTTTAGGTAAAATGAGGTCGTATGAGTGGACCTTAATACTATATGACTGACCTTTTTATAAGAAGAGGATTATGTAAGACTGATGAATCACAGATCTATACCTCTAAAACAAATAATACATTTTTTTGTTAATAAAAGAAATAAAATAAAATGCAAAAATAAAAAGAAGAGAAGATTAGGACACCGGCATACATGGAGGGAAGATGGCCATCAGCAATCAAGAAGGGAAGCCTCAGAATGAAACCAATGCTGCCGTCACTTTGATCTTGGACTTCTAGCCTCCAGAACTATACGGGAATAAATTTCTATGGTTCAAGGCACCCAGGCTTTGGTACTCTGCTTGGGCAGCCCCAGCAAACTAATACACCTTAGCTCTTAATTACTACATGTAAATGTATTTTCCATATAGTTCCAAAGGCCTTTGAATTTGAGGAATTTTCTCATATCCTTAGAATCATTCTTAGTGATATGGAATTATTAATTTCCCTGGCTTTGACTACATAATCATAACTTCCATGAGGATTTTACTGACAACTCTAAATTCACATAGAAGGGCAAAGGATTAAGAATTGTTGGGGTGTCTGGGTGGCTCAGTCAGTTAAGCATCTGCCTTCAGCTCAGGTCATGATCCCAGCATCCTGAGATCCAACCTTCATCAAGCCCCACATTAGGCTGCCTGCTCAGCAGGGAGCCTGCTTCTCCCTCTCCTGTTCCTTCTGCTTGTGCTCCCTCTCTGTCAAATAAATAAATAGAATGTTTTTTTTAAAAGAAATAAAGAAAGAGAATTGTAAAGCTATTTTTTTGCAAAGATTTTATTTAATTATTTGATAGAGAGAGACACAGCGAGAGAGGGAACACAGTGGGGGGAATTGAGAGAGGGAGAAGCAGGCTTCCCAAGAGCAGGGAGGCAGATACAGGGCTCGATTCTGGGACCCTGGGATCATGACCTGAGCTGAAGGCAGACGCATAACAACCGAGCCACCCAGGTGCCCCTACAAAGCTATTTCTAAAAGGAGGAAATTATATGGGCTTTCACCCTGACAGATATCAAGACTTATTATAAGGGTATAATGATTAACATCTTAACACATTTTTTAAATAATAATTAACATCTTGAGTTACTGACACCAATAGACAAAGAGACTAATGGAACAGAATACACAGAAACAGATCTATGCATATACAATAAAAGCATTAAAGATGAGTAGGGAACAGCTGTACTATTTACTGAACAATCCTTATCACTGGGAACTAGTTAGCCATACAGGAAAATGTTTGAAAATTAGATCCCTAGATCCAAATAAATCAAAACAAAAACTTCCAGGGAGATTAAATTTCTGAATATAAAAATTCAAAATTATGAAACTTTACGAATGAAATAAAGAAAACTATTATATGGCCCTAGGGTAAAAGAAGAGTTATGCTTGATTTTATTTTTTTAATCCAGTTGCAAAAAGCACAAACCATAAAGGAAGGCTGATACATTTCACTACCTTTTTTTTTTTAAGATTTTATTTATTTATTTGACAGAGAGAAACACAGCTAGAGTGGGAACACAAGCAGGGGGAGTGAGAGAGGGAGAAGCAGGTTTCCTGCACAGCAGGGAGCCTAATGCGGAGCTCCAGGATCATAACCTGAGCTAAAGGCAGATGCTTAAAGTCTGAGCCACGCAGGCACCCCACATTTCACTACTTTAAACTTAATTGCTGTACAAGATACCAGAGAGAAAGTGTAAAGCTGTATCACAGAGTGGGGAAAAAAAAATACTTTCATTGCATATAACTAGCAAGCCTGATATTCTGAATATATAAAGATCACCTAAAAATTAGTAAGAAAGACAAGCATTGCAATTTAAAAAATTGTCAAAAAATATGAATATACAATTCACAAATCAGAAATATAATGGGCCAATAAACTCATAAAAAAACATGCCTAGAGGTGCCTGCAGAGCTCAGTCTGTTAAGCGGCTGCCTTCGGCTCAAGTCATGATCTTGGAGATCTGGATCAAGCCCAATGTCGGGCTCCCTGCTCAGTGAGGAGTCTGCTTTCCCTCTACCACGCCACCCCCAGCCATGCTCTCTCTCTCTCAAATAACTAAGTAAAATCGTTTAGAATAAACAAATAAATAATGAATAAAAAAAATGCTCAGTCTCCCTAGTAAGCAGCGATCGCAAATTAAGGACACAGTGAAATTCTATTCCACCAGTGAATTAGAAAAAAATTTAAATATTTGAGGACACGAAGTTTTGGGAAGGATGTAGATCAAAAGGAATTCTCATTCTCTTGCTGAGAAGGTAATTGATATAACCAGTGTGGAGAGCATTTTGGTAATAACTAGCAAAGCTTGAAGATAGTCATCACTATGTCTCAACAAATTTTTACATATATATATTTATATATATATATTTATATACATATATATAAGTCCCCTAAAGAAACTCTTTCATGTGTATAAGAATATATGTGCAACATATATTTATATATATGACAAATTTTACATATATATTTAAATATATATAAATATATATTTATATATATAAAAATCCACTGAAGAAACTCTTTCATGTGTATAATAATATATGTGCAAGAGTATTTATTGCAGCCTTGTTTCTTATGGCAAAGATGTGAAATTAAATGTCCATGAAATAATAGACATACTATGGTATATTAGTTCAACCGCATACTACACAAGAAAAATAAACTAAAACTACATATAAACTATATCAACATGGATTCTGATGAGGGGGAAATACACACATTGTGTCTTTTTTTTTTTTTAACATTTATTTATTTGACACAGAAAGAGGGGGAGGAAGCACAGCCGGGGAGTGGCAGAGAGAGAGGGAGAAACAACTTCCCCACTGAGCGCTTAAGGACCAAGCCACCCAGGTGCCTCTAAAGGGTTTCATTTATGTAAAGTTTCAAAACGTGCATAGCAATAACCACTTGAATACACAAACTTTCGGCAATCAAAAACAAAAACAAAAATGCCCAACCAGACTCGTGAATGATTAACTCTAAATTCAAGTTCGTTTCCTGAAGTAAATAGATTAAGGAGGGGAAACACAGAGAACTTGAACTTTTTTGTATTGTTTTATTTCTTTGAAAACCAAAACCAACATAACAAAGTTGGAAACAACAATGGCAAAATTGCAAGCTTTGATATATCTGGATGGTGAATCCACAGGTATGTCTTATAATAGTCTCTACATTTTAGGGATGAAATGTTTATTATAACATGGCTTAAACCAAAGAATAAGACTTTTTGTTTTGTTTTGCTTTTGGTACAGGCATTTGATCCCATAAGGACTATTTTTTTAAATCATTTTCTTTACTTTAAATCCTTCCTTTTTTAAATAAAAATTGTTTTAGGAGTGCAACATGATTTGATATATATACATAATGAAATGACCACTACAGTCAAGCTAAATAACATATCCATTTCCTCACATTGTGTGTGTATGTGATCAAAGAACCTGAAATCTACTCTTATAATATTCAGTACAGTATTAACTTTAGTCATCATGCTGTACATTAGACCTCTAGACTTATTCATCTGTACACAGCTGCAACTCTGTATCAGAATAAAACTATTTAAAGTTATTTTTCTCCCAGTAAAGAGTTCCTTCTGTTTGGCTGCCAGACAGTTGTTCATCCATTCATCAAGTTTTTGGGGACTACAAACTCTGCTGGGCCATGAAGATACCATAAAAAGATATCATAAAAGAAGTATATAATAAAAGATAGCATCAAAAAAGTACAAATTACTTTTCTCAAGTAGTTTGAATGCACATGAGGAAGTTCTTAAACCAAAACGTAGGGTGTAAAGCGATAATAATGAAGAGATGTCCAAGAAACCAAAAAAAAAAAAAAAGAAAAAGAAAGAAAGAAAGAAAGAATTTACATCTGTCTGGTGTGGCCAAAGCCGATTTCAAGGAGATGCTTTTGAGCTGACTTAAAGAGAGACGCTGTTTGCCAAGGGAACAAAAGCATTCCAAGCGCAGGGAACATCTAGTACAAAGAACTGGAGAGGCGAGCTGCACGGAATGTTGAGAAATACAGGCTGGGGTGTGCAGGGTGGGGTGAGGAGTTGCGGGGAGGATATCAAATTAAGCTGGTGAGGAAGGAGGGGCTTGGTGTGGCAGCCGGAACGTGTCAGAACTGGTATAGTACTTTGATCACCAGGCAGGAAACGGCGGCCCTGCGAGCGCTGAAATAACGTTCACTCTACACAACTTATAAGACACATAGCTGGGACCAGAACTGGCGTCTACTGATTTTCAGGGTGATCCACCCCTGGCTGTGAAGGGACTTCCAGGCTGTCACATTCGCTCCGAAATCGAAATTGTACCGAATTCACTTTCACGGTTGCCTGTGGCCCTATCCTACATAAGCTTCCCATTTCTTCTCAGCGCTCAACCTCCAAAGGAGGGGCTCCGCCTCCCCGACACCACGCTCTGTTAGGCCGCCAGCGGGCTCTTAAACCGCGACGACGGGTCCCAAAAGCCGGCGCGCACTAACCCTCGGAGACCACAGGTCCCGGCATGCAAAGCTCCCCGTTAGAAAAAAAAAAGCCACTAAGTGAACCATAATGCAAAGCTCTATGGAGTGGGAGGGAGCTCTCTACG
>PITA01025099.1:0-12679 GCA_004023965.1 Spilogale gracilis
CCCCCCCCCCCCGGGGCCGACTGGGACCGGCTGCCTTCCCGGCCCGCGGGGCCTGCTGCTCCCGGCGCCCCCCAGCCCGGAGGGACGAGAACTGAGCCTCCCAGAAGACGCTGGCGGGACTCAACTGCCCAGAGCTGCAGCGGTTACTCAGAAAGCCACCGCACAGATATGAAAGAAAGACCCAGCCAACAGGACGACACAGCGGCCAGGGTGAGGGCCGTCGAGGGGCAGGGGACAGGGTCCGCCCCCCAGTGGGACTTCGGTCCCGCTCAGTTCCAGGAAGAAGCAGCGCTGCTCCGGCCTCCCTGGCCGCGGTGCTCGACCGCTCCCCAGGGCCCCTGTGCCTTGTCCCCTGCGGCTCCCGGGGCCCAGGGCGTCAGCCCCAGCAGCTCCAAGGCTCGTCCTTGTCCTGGCTGCGGAAACCCGGGCCCCTCTGCCGTGTTCCCAGTACTTAGGGCTTCCCTGTGCTTAAGGAACACGGTGAACCGACTACATCTATTTGCCACAGCTTTCTGGAGAAGAAGAAGATGGAGTTGACGCTTACTGTTTATAGGTTTAAAGGAGATGCGGGTACGTGAACACCGACCCACCAACCACTGTCAAGGGAGACGAGACAACACCGTTAACTCGGCCCCCGCCGGGCTGCCAACGCGGAGTCCCGATAACAAGAATATATGAATGCTGAAGGAAGAAATCTGCGTTTTGCAACTTAAAATAAATGCTAAACAATGGGAAACACTTATTTAGATTGTAGTCTTAGCAGCACAGGGAGACAATTCCCTCATAATCAGGCTCATGTGGGTCCTGGAGGGCTGGCGCTGTCCAGGGGCCCCTCGCGGCGGCACTCCGGGGCTGGGGGCGTGGGCCCTGCGGAACAGTCACCCCACGTGCGAGAGAGAACGACCGCCCGTCCAGCGAGTGTCTAACTCTCTGACCAAAGAAGCCCCCCTGGGTGGGGTACTCCGTGACCCGTTACCGATAGCCGTGTAAGAACGACTTATTTTCACCGTCCGGAGGCTCTTAGAAGATTTTCTTCAATAAAACACTTACTTTTTCTGCACATTAAAATCTAGAAAGTGAGTGTGTGTACCACAGAATCCCCGCGACGTTGGCGTGTGAGAGTTGTGAGAGCATGAGCGGGTGGCTCAGGGTGTGGAACGTGGGTGAGCGCCAGAGAGACGCGGAGTCACCTCAGCCCTTTCTCCCACCTTCTGTGTGCGCCTCCCACCCGGACCGCTGTCCTGGGGCTGCGGACACGAAGCCAGAGCCGGTGGTCTGAGCAGCCGAACGCTGTCCTCTCACGCTTGTCCAGGAGGCCAGAGGGCCAGCTGGAGCCAACAAGTCCCGGGTCAGGCCCTGCTCCGAGCCCCCGGGGAGGCCCCTTCCTGCAGCCTCCTGCCCCTGGGGGCTGAGGCAGCTGGCCAGGCTGCGCCCCGACCCCTGTCCACCCCTGTACTGGGGTCGTCATCTCTCGTCCCAGAGGGAGACCGGCCATGTCGGGGTAGGGTCTGGAGGAGCTCATCTTAACTTGACCGCATCGGCAAAGACCCTGTTTCCAAATCAGATCATGATCTCAGTTGCTGGGGGTCCGTGCTCCAGCTTGCCTCCAGGGGACTCGGCCCCCCCAGGACATGCTGCTGCAGCCGCCCCTCCTGACGGCTCCCACCATCCACCCAGAGACTCAGATCGCTGGTCCCGCTGCACACAGAGCGCCCGACGGGAGCTGGCAGAGCCCCTCACAGCCAAGCATGTGAGGGCCGCAGGCCCCGTGGGTCCCTTCCTGCCCATCACAGGGCCACCAGCCACCCCAAACCCCTCCCCAGCCACTCAGGATGGGAGGGCAGTTGGCTCTCAGCCTCACAGACAGCGACCGCCCAGAGTGCCCGTCCCCTTCCTGGGAGTCTGCCTCCAGCACCCCTGGGGTCGGGGAGACCCCCACGCAGAGCTGGCCCCCTCTCCTGCCTTGCATTCCAGTAGCAAAGCCCCAGGGGGCCGGGGTCAGCTTTCCCAGGTGTCCGGAAGTGGTCCGACCCAGAGCCCTGTGCCTCCTGCCTTCCCCAGCCTTCCCTGGCTCTGCCCCTCCTCTTCTCTCTCCTTCCTCTCCCCTTGCAGAGCAGCTCCGCGCCCGAAAGCCTCACCTCTACCAGAGCGTGTGCCCAGGACGTGCCCACCCGACCCAGCAGCACGGGGTTCCTTGGTCCACGGACGGAGCAGTCACTGCGCTCGGGCCCGAGTCCGGGGTCCGTGCATCCCTCTCGCCGCGTGCCCGACACGTGCAGGGCTCTGACGGAAGGACCAGAGAGGTCATGCATGGGGAAGGCAGCCCTGGTCTTGAGCATAAGGTGGGTGAGGAGAAAAGGCGGAGCCTCCAGGAGGTGAAGCCTGTCGCGCCCCTGACGAGCCGTGGCTGACGGGGCCGATAGATCATATTCGCCTCAACCACAGATATTTTCCAGTTCAACCTACATTCCATAGACGACCAAAAGCAAAATTGATGTGGCTGAATGGAAATGAGTAAGTTTGAGGGGGAAAAAAATGAACACTTAAATTCATTTTTCCATTTTTAAACCAAAACGTTGCCTGGGTGTATCCTTGGAAACCTCAGAGGCTTTGCCATGGGTGGGAGGTTCCATTTTTGATGAGTTCCAGCAAGGAGGGCAGGGCCCTGTGGGGGAAGACCCCAGACACCTCTCTGTGTCCCTCAGGACCGTGCTGGCCATGGCCCAGGCGCCCTCCTGGCTGTGCCATCCCACCAGTGCCAGACCTGGAATCAGCACTCACGGACGTCAAACAGTCCTCACGTAAATCATTCTAGAATCTTCCTCACTCGAGCCAGCCCGTCGTCTCTCCTGCCACTGGCCTGCCCGGAGAAAGGGGCTTTGTCACTGTGAAGAAAGACTGCACTTTCTTATACTTTAAAGGAGTAGGGAGGAAAGTCAAGATTACAAAGCTAATACTATTCTGATTCAAAAACCTATCACAATGGTCTTTTAGGAAAAGAATCCACTTTAAATGAATCAATGAGCTTGTTAAAAATTTTTAAAAGTGGACTTAGTATCTTGATGTTGCAATTAGGAATTTCAGTGGTTGCCTGACATTTTTATAAGTGGAGAGGATGGTTCTACCAAGAATGTACAAGAAAGTAGTAATTATTTTTTTGTAGCTAAAAATATTTTGCTGCAAAATATGATTGTGGTTTTAAGCCAATGCCATGTTTTTGAGCTCTTTCTCTAGAGACTTTCAAGATTATTTCATATTCTAAGAGTGTATTTGGGGGGCGGCATTTTAAATCTTTGATTCATAGTACAAAAGTAGGTATGTAGAGTCTTTTTTAATACACAGAATACAATGGAAGTAATAATTATAACATTTGCATTCTGATTGAACTAAAAAAACATGTTGTCAATTGAGATATATCTTAGTTAGAAATAACTTATATTATGAGTTCAAGAGGCGGTAGACAGTGGCATCCTCTTAAATTCGAGGTCTCCTGCACTCAGAATTGCCTAAGTTTGAAGACCAACATATGGTTTCCATTCCATATTTTTATTTATTTATTTATTTATTTATTTATTTATTTATTAGACATTATAAAGAAATATTATTTATTATCACCGTTATATCATTTGAAGAGGAAAAACTAATCCAAAAAGAAAAAAAGGATAGAGTCTAAGTATCAATAATAATTCTTTTACATTGAGTAAATTTAGCATTCCTTTGCTGTATTATGCCACAAAACAATTAAAATACCATCTCTGTGTTCAAGTCAGTGAATGTGACTTTGGGATATTCACTGTGGATCTTGGTGCCTCAGTCCTCTGATTCATATGAACTGCGGCTTGTTACTGAATGTCTCTGCGTTTCATTTTGCCTCGAAGATTCAGTTTGAAAATTAATTGTAAAAATGTGTGTTAATATGATTGGCAGGTGGTGGGTCCTCAGATAATGTGAGTTCCCTTCTCCTCCAGTCTCATTTGTCTGGAGCTCTGTGGATTCTAATATGATCTGAAAAGAATTGCAATTTTCTTATCTTCCCACAGTTTTAAGGCCCCTTTATTCTTATCTCTGGTTTCTTGTTCTGCCCCGAATCAAATGATAGGATTTTCCTCTCAGATTTCAAGTGGCTGCGTCATAAAAATATAGTTACTGCTAGCTATCAGTACAGATTGAATTCAAGTTTCATACTCTTTAAAGAGAGAAACACAGCCAGAGAGGGAACAGAAGCAGGGGGAGTGAGAGAGGGAGAAGCAGGCTTCCCGTTGAGCACGGAGCCTGATGTGCGGCTTGATCTGGGGATTCCAGGATCATGACCTGAGTCGAAGACAGACACTTAACAACTGAGCCACCCAGGCGCCCCAAGGTTCATACTCTTTAAATGGGCCATTTTGAGTGCATTCAATTAATAGGATAGGTACTTGTTTGAAATTCCTATCAATCTTGAGAGGACTCCGGATGATAATCAGGACAATCATCTAAAGAATTATTTAGTGATAAATCTGGATAGTCCATTGAAAGGAAGGATTATATGTGCTTTCTTTTTAATTATTTATCTGAGACACAGAGTGAGAGCGATCAGTGGGAGGAGGGGGGGGCAGAGCAGAGGGAAGGGGGAAAATTCCCAAGCAGACTCCTCGCTGAGCAGCAAGTCCAATGCAGGGTTCAGTCCCATGACCCTGAGATCATGACCTGAGCGAAAACCAAGAGTTGGAACATTCAAGCCATCGGCCAGGAGTCCCGGGTCCTTTCTGGTCACAATCAAACGCTTCACCTGGTTGGTGCAGCACCTTTCAGTCTTCTATGTAATCGTGCAAACATTTTTCCTCTTCTGGGAATAAGAACATTTCAAGTTCACCTGCAAGAAATCAAAGGAAATAAAACTGTATTTTCTCCCTAGAAAGTAGATTTGCACAGGGCTGATATTTTCTTCCACGACACAGAGAACACGACGATCTAGTCAGTATCATTAATACCAGAACTTGATGATCTAGTCATTTCCCTGGATAAAACCCAAGTTTATTTGGCATACAAAGGGTCAAAAATAATAACCAATATTCAAGGGAAAAGACAATCAACAGAGGCTGATCCCAAGGTGAGCCAGATGTTGAAATTATTTAAGACTTTAAGGCAACTACCTAGCATAACTACACTCCTTGAGATCAGGGTAGATACTGAAAAGAGAGTAAAGCTCTCAGTAAAGAAGGGAAAACTATGAGAAAAGAACTAAACAGAAATTTCAGAACTGAAACCTACAGTAGATGAAATAAAACAATGCCCTGGATGGGCTTGCATGAGGAATGCAGACATCGGAAACGTCATGAACTTGAATATCAATTATCCGGTGTGCATCAGTCGGGAAGGGGAACCGGGACGGTGGCGGAGCCGTAGGACTCCGCGGGACAGTATCCGAAGTCAAACACCCACATTCCCAGATGAGAGGGGAGAGGGTCCGGTGCTCAGAGGGCAGCATTTGAATTAGTGGGTTATTTCCGTATGCCGGAAGTCAGGCCGTGCCCTTGCGAAACCTCCCACACAAGGCACAAGACATTTTACAGATTCAAGAATTCAGTGATCCACAAACAGGATAAACTTTAAAAAAATGTGTAGACACATCCTACTTATAATGCTAAAAATGAGGCTTAAGGAAAATATTTGAAAAGGGGAGAAAAATAAATGTTTTCACTTGGCACAAATGAGCATCAGTGTCCTCGTTTTAAAACGTCCCCTGTGACAGTTTCCCTCTGCAGAAGGCATTTAAACCAACAAACAAAGTGGAGCGAGGGGCACTGTGGCTCTGGAAAAGGATGTAGGAAACATGAAGTAAAATAAAAATTAGTGGGCAAGTTATCTAAATATCTGGAACCTCAAACAAATATTGGGTTTCATTTCAAGACAAATAAACGAATCGGTCGCTTCTTTTTTTAATCCCCTCTGGCTCATCATGTGCGGTAATGCCCGGCAAATGAAAACGCCGTAAGGGGAGTGATTAAATATAAGCAGGGTGGCTGAAGACACTACCTGAAAGCCAGGGGTCCCTGGAGGTTTATCTAAGGCAGCCGCTTCAGGCCGCAGCTTACTGGATCGAAGCGGCACCTCTCGTTGAGGCTCCCGCATCAGCCCCCTGCGATGACACTCAGGCTGTCCCTGGGTAGGGCGTAGCCACGCAGGGTGCCCTAGCTACCAATAGTCTGGTTTCTTAGGAACCACAAACAGTGATGGTGAAATTGCAAGGGATTTAGAATCTGAGGGCGCCTGGGGGGCTCAGTTGGTTAGGCCACTGCCATCGGCTCAGGTCATGATCCCGGAGTTCCGGGACTGAGTCCCGCATTAGGATTCCTGCTCAGGGGGGAGTCTGCTTCTCCCTCTGAACCTCCCCCTTCTCATGCTCTCTCTCTTAAAAAAGAACCAAACAGAATCTGAATGTGCACACATCCCCTATGTGTGTGGACTAGAGCTCTTGAAGGCATGAAAAGAGCTTCCCCTCGTAATCAGAGGCATTTTCTTACATATTCTTTATGCCTCTAAAAGTCCTATTTCCAAATTCCCCAAACTTATCACAGAAGAGAAAAGCACTATAAAGATCAAGTATGCAAGGAAATGGAAAGAGAGATTGGGTGAGAACCTTCCGTGCTGAGACATGGGGACGGTGGGGCTTCACTGGGTCTCCGGGCCCGACGGCGCCCTTCAGTCTTGACCCTGTGCTAGGGGCGTGGAAGTGCCTGCAGACCTGTCCACGCAGGGCCCCTTGCCCCAGCTCGTGCGTGAGACGGCGTGGTTTGACTTCTGACATGGGTGAATCCAAAGGAAACGAAGCAAGTTACAGCCAACATCGACTGCCGTCTGTAGAAGAAAGAGCAGGTAACGTGTGATCCGCTGCATACGGGCTGAGAAGGAAGAGAAAATGACTTTTGTTATCAGAATGCAGTTCATGTATGTTCTGACCACATCATATTGAAACACATGTGTTCCTAGCTGTGGAGAGTGAGAGCATTCAGTTATCTTACAACCACTTGTGCTATTCTAATGCTATTTAATCATAAAAATTGCAACTGGGTCTACTTATTAATTTTAAACATTTTTATCCTTATATTTTTCCTTTTTAAATCTTACTAATGAGAGCATCTGAATACAGACTTTGTGATTGCTATTTAATAGGAAAAACTAAGGATTTCATGTGTGGTGGTTTTTTGGGGGTTTTTTTGAGGAAGGCAAGAATGATTGCCTACTCTGATCTTCAGTGCGGCTTGGCTTCTCCCTACCGCGGAGGACAGAGCATGGCATGGTCCCTGCTCAGTGTTTTGCATCACGCTGCTGGAAATAAACACAAAAAGCCTTATTTTGAAATGTTTATGTATTGCTATGTTTATTTTAGAAACTGTGAAATTTACACCAGTCAGGTATTAAAGAACACTCACGTTTCTTATTTTCCTCTTCACCACAGCCCAGAACCAATATACATACAATGACTCAGCCCCCAAGCCCACCCCTGCGATGCGGGACAGTGTGGGACGAGGCCTACGTGACTCTCCTCGCTTGGTTTTCTAACTCAGTGCAAATACAGGTCACACATTTTCCTTCTGTTATTCATTTTTAAATTCTGAGAAGTCATCAGAGCCTTGTAATCACTGCCTACATTAAATAAAATGAGTTTTTTTAGTATGTTAATATCTTAAACTTCCTCACCTATAAAGACATATGGCAAAATGACTAGTCCGGTGGATTTGATAGACACTGACTATGCTTTTGTTGACAGTTTATCATGAACAAAATCAGAAGTTTTTATCTCTGTAGTTACAGATATATGTGAATCTATATGTTTTTGGTTCTCACAGCCAAGGCTGATCTGTCTGCATTTTTAAAGGTAAAACAGATTCTCAGTAGAGAAAATGATGGGTAAAATCGTAAGAAGTATGTGCAATGCAAAACAATGCTGTTATTTATGAATCTAAAACCCATATTAAGGTGGTCATCATTATTTACTTTGTTATATCTCGTCACACCATAATTAACCTGTGTCTTGAATCCCATTTGGAATACTTCTTCTGTCTAAATTGGGGAAACACCCAAAGAAAAGCAGAGTGGATGACTCAATGGTGAGAATTTCCAGGCAGGGGTAGAGGCCATCAGAGACTCTCCTGGTGCAGGAGAGTCACGAACACTATAGTTTAATCCGTAGGTCAGAATTATTCTACACCGTCTGAAGAATACACGCTCTCTTACACATAAGCTTCCAGTGGGGTCAGTGGTACAAGATGCGTCCTGCTGGTGGGGGGACCTGAGGGCACTCACATGCCTGGCGCACTCTCCTCCCCAGGACGCCACCCACCGGCGCCATGCCCGTTCTCTCAGGGGAGTGGGGGGCTGCGGGGTCTCAGGGAGCATCTGTGAAGGCAGGATGCCATGTCGCCTCTACAACTCAGACCCCGGCTCTTCAGAGCTCCGACGCGGGCTCCTGCAGATTGTGTGGGAATGACTTTAACTTGTGAGAGCCTTGCATTGTGGGCTCAGGCAGTCAATCCAGGAATAGAGCTGAGCACAGTGTATGTCATGAAGGCCGCTAAGGGATCGAAGAGGAGCCAGACTGGATGCACATTTTCCCAGAAGGGAGAAGGGAGAGTGCGGGGAGGGGAGGTGCAGACCAGTGTAAGTGCGTGGCAGCGGCCCCGTCCCCTCTGTCCTGCCCCCAACACTCCAGACAGTTGGGTCCTTGTTGGGAGGAGGGTGACAGGAGCTGTCCTTCTGTCCATGGGGGAAGTGTCAGGAAGAAGCAAACCTTAAACAGGCAGCTCTGTCCCCTCCGTGCAGTGGCCACAGAGCAAAGTGGCAATGAGGGGGCCCAGCCGGGGACTGAGCAGGGTCTACTACAGGGACCCAGAGCCCAGGATGTCCCCTGCCTCAGAGAGCTGGACGGCACAAGAGTCCCGGTGAGCTGGGTGGCCCCGCGCCCGTGCCTGCCGTGGCACCGGGGACATCTTGTAGCTTTGGCAGCGGGGGGAGGCTGCTGACCGAAGGCCAGACAGGATGAGGAGCTCTCAGCAGCCTTGGGGGGGCCAGGAGTGCAGCGGACTAGACATCTCTTCCCACTGCAGACACGGGACACACTCAGCCGGCTCCTCGGAGGAGGAAGGGGCCAGACGGAGCATCCACAGCCTCAAGCAGAAATGGCTCCTAGCTGGTGACCGAGCAGTTCTCGCTTGGCGGCCAGTACGTGAAGCGCTCTGCCGCAGGAGGTGTTGTGACACAACCGAACCTCGAACTCAGGTTTAGGTGAAAATAAGCGTGCTGTTTCATGAGACAGACCTGAGGCTGTAGCTCGGGAGAACCACCCGTCGTTGGTGTTCGGGGCGAGCCCACGTCGCAGGATTAGCAGGGGCTTGTTCACTGGTACAGGGCTCAACCAGAAAGGGGCTAGGGGCTCCCCAGGAGTCTCCTGCTGGAGGAGCTAGGAAGCCCCCGGCGGTCCCCGCGGAAACCCTAACACCCGTCCCGAGTCTCCCCAACCTGACGGGAGCCTGAGCCCCACATTCGGGAAAAGCTGTGTCTCTGACCCGGGACGTGCTCAGGCGGGACGTCGGGCTCACAGCTCTGGAGCGCGGCGGGGCCCGAGCGTCTGCCAAGGGCCTGGTGAGGATCTGAGTCTTTCATTTTACTGGCGTTTCCCTGCAGTTAACTTTAAATACCAGGTGCGATGAGTGGCCACCATATTGGACAAGGTGGCAGAAGGTCCAGGCTTAGCCCGTGTCGCCTCTGGCGGGGCTTTCCTGGCCGTCGTCCTTGCCCCCGCCCTTTAGACGTGGCCCAGGACGTGCCTGCCTTTGTTCCCATCTTTCCTTTGGTAGAGTCTCCTGCTCCTCTCATCTCCATCCATCAGGCTGATGTGAAGGGTGGATTCCTTCTCCAGTTTCCTCACTAGGTCTCCATGTCTGCAGCCCCTGCCGGTCGGGTCCCAGGGGAAAGGCTGGGGGAGACCAAGAGCCCTGATCTGGAGCTGAGCTGTGCGGTGCAGGCGTCACTAGGTCGGGGCGGGGCTCCGAGATGCTCGGGGTCCACAGAGGACACCCCAGGCGCTGTCAGGGGAACGGCAGTGAAGGGGCTGGGGCTGTCCCGTCCCCTTCATCCTGGAAGCCCACTCTGCCTTTGGCACTGCATAACTATCGAGACAGCCATGCAGGCTAGGCACCTGATTACCTTCTGCAGACCCTTCCTGCAGCCGGCATGCACGGCGCCCTCCCCTCTGCACGCTTCCTGTCTGCCCCCGTGCCTACCCACTCGCCCACCGTCCTGCACCGTCGTTCACTCGCTAGGGGCTCGGCGGCTGTTGGTGGTTCAGAGAAAGCGATGCGGTCTCCGGCCTCCCGCAGCTCCTCATCGAGTTACGGGAACAGAAGCACATCAAACAGCCCCTGTCTGTGGGAGACGGGGAGATGCCTCTCGTTAGCCATTTATGTCTACCTGGTACGCCAGCGACTTCAAGGCCTCACGTGACCCCTGTGCCGCGTTTCTCTTCGGGCACAGAGGGTGACGGAAGGAGACTGTAACGCAAAGCCGGTCCCACAGAAGCCGTGTTGGGAGAACATTCTCACAGACACTGTTACCTTCCGAGCACAGGCCTCCAGACCCTGACTGTCTGGGGGACGCTGTGTCCAGGGGACATGTCTCCTGCAGCCTGCGGGGGCCATGTAACCAGTTCTGTCCACGGGACACAAGCTGACATCCCTGGGAGGAGGGGGGGGGTGTCAGGTCCTTGTCGGTCCTTTGTCACATAAGCCCAGTGCAGAAAGAGTCACCCTGGGAGCACGAGGTGACAGCATGCCCTGGTGGCTGGCGTGGCTGATGGTGGACGCCAGGATAACATTTCCGTGTAAAAGAAAAGCCGTTAGTGGGAATGTAAACTGGTGCAGCCGCTTTGGAAAACAGTGTGGAGATTCCTTAAAAAGTTGAAAATAGAGCTACCCTATGACCCTGCAATTGCACTACTGGGCATTTACCCCAAAGATACCGATGTAGTGAAAAGAAGGGCCATATGCACCCCAATGTTCATCGCAGCAATGGCCACAATCGCCAAACTGTGGAAAGAGCCAAGGTGCCCTTCAACAGATGAATGGATAAAGAAGATGTGGTACATATATACAATGGAATACTACGCCTCCATCAGAAAGGATGAATACCCAACTTTTGTAGCAACATGGACTGGACTGGAGGAGATTATGCTGAGTGAAATAAGCCAAGAAGAGAAAGTCAAGTATCGCATGGTTTCACTTACTTGCGGTGCATGAGGGGTAACCTGGAGGACAGTGGGAGAAGGAAAGTAAATGGGAACTAGGGTAATCTAGAGAGGGAAACGAAACAACAGAGACTTTGGACACAGAAAGAAACTGAGGGACTTGGAGGGAGGGGGTGGAGGGATGGGAGAGCCTGGTGGTGGGTACTGGGGACACCTAAAGCGGGGAGCACTGGGTGTGGGGAATGGGGAATGAATCTTGGAACCCTGGGAAAAAATTTAAGTAACAATAAAAAAAAAAGAAAAAAGAAAAAGAAAAGCCGTTGGTAACAGTATATTAGACGTTTGGGGAAGGGCGTTCCCACATTGCTGGTAGCTTTTCTAAGGCAGTGACTCGGCATCCCGGCCCGTCCCCGCGTGTGGCCCCTCCAGCCCCAGGGCCCCCGCGTCCTGCCCGTGGCCATGAGCAGGGGAGGCGAGGCTGGGAACACTGACCTGGGTCTGAAGAGCTTGGTCTACCAGGTGACGATTAATCTCCCAGCAGAGAAAGCAAGGTCTCCCAGGACAGAGGGCTCCTCGTGGGACCTGCCCTGCCTCACACACCCTGATTCTGTCACCCACACACGTGAGTCCTCGCTGAGGCCTCCCTCCTCCCAGATGGCCTCCTACCCTCAACAGAGTCTCCACTCCCATTTTAAAGAGTCAGATTAAAGACCAGTATCTGTGGAATCTTTATTCTGCGGTGAAAGTGGTTCTTTCTTCTAACCCCTCAGAGATCAACAGACATGTCTCCTGCGATAATCCATAGCAGCTATTGTAAACTGAAATTCAAAATGTATCCATTTCCAGATTAAAAGCATAAAGGGAAACATGGTCATTGACATTATTTAGCAGCTTTATCAATTCTACAAATAAACAGGGTCAATATCCACAGTATTTTTTTGTCTTAGACCAGACATACTAAATTCATTCATCGACTCCTTATAATGTCAAACTTGGAAATCTGCTAATTCGGCCAATATTCCTTGTCTTGGAATCGATACTACCTGACAATTGCAGTTTTGTATAAGATACATCTTACTAAGCCAATTAAGGGAATCTGATTCCATGCTGTATCAGTAAAAACAACTCTGTGCGATCTTTGATTTTTCAGGTTCATGAAGTTACTGCTGTAGGTTTCTCCAGATAAATACTTATCATTTTGTTTGTTTTTATAACTAACATTTCAGACATTTTTCTAAATAAGATACCTAACTGTTCCATTTACAAATTTTAAAAGTCCTGCTTTTATTGTTTTATAAGTTCTTCTCTTTTGTCAAAAGTTAAATATGCTTTTCTCTCTCTCTCCCTTCCCTGTTTCCTTCCTCCATTCCTCCCTTCCTTCTTTCTTTCCTTCCTTCCTCCTTTCCTTCCTTCCTTCATTCCTTCCTTCCTTCCTTCATTCCTTCCTTCATTCCTTCT
>PITA01025099.1:12779-25092 GCA_004023965.1 Spilogale gracilis
CTTCCTTCCTTCCTTCCTTCCTTCCTTCCTTCCTTCCTTCCTTCCTTCCTTCCTTCCTTCCTTCCTTCCTTCCTTCCTTCCTTCCTTCCTTCCTTCCTTCCTTCCTTCCTTCCTTCCTTCCTTCCTTCCTTCCTTCATTCCTTCCTTCATTCCTTCCTTCCTTCTTTCCTTCATTCCTTCCTTCTTTCCTTCCTTCTTTCTTTCCCTCCCTCTCTATTTTTAAAGAAAGCTGAATTAAATAATTAAAAAATAATACCTGTCTGCAAATGAGTATCAAACTCTCCATATACTTGGTCTCCAAGTGCTACAGCCTGTGGGACCTTAGCCTCTCATCCCTTTAGGAGCAGCCTGCCCTGCCCTGCCCAGCTCATCGCCCTGCCCTGCCCACCTGTCCGATTTCCACCCTTCGCAGGCCACTAAGTGTAGTGTACCTGACTGAAAACTCAGCAGCTGTTCATTTACAATTGCCCATAAAAACGAGGAAGCTTCCATTAGCACCGACAAGATGCTTGCGACTGCCTGGGAACGCTGGCTCTGTGGCCACTGCTGGGGAGGAGAGATGTTTGCACGTTGGAGCACACCCATCCCTCCCTCCCCGGGGCATTCTCTCCAGCACCAGTGAGTACGCCAACTGTTTCACAGACTAGCCCAGAGCCCCTGGAGTGAGTCCCTTCTGTACGGAGAATGTCCTTCTATCCCCTTTGCAAATGTCAAGTAATATTAATATTAAGTAATATTGATTGCACTATTAATCAATAATTATTGATCAGATATGCATTAATCACCTCGTGTTGAGCTCTGAAGATCTTACAGAACATTCAGAGCAAGCACATCTTCAAAGGGTTCCCACCCTCGTCGAGTGTGTGGACGGGGCAATAATCAGGGGGAAGAGCATTCCCAGCAGAAGGAACAGAGGGGACAGCGGCAGCTGAGGTTGGGAAGTGGAGAGGTGTGGCCCACCTTCTTCAGAGCCCCGGGAAGGACAGCACTGTAATGATGACAGAGACAAGGCTACCCCTGCAGGAAATGAGGTCAGAGGAGCAACCGAGGCCAAGGTGAAGAGTCGAGGTCTGAGTCAGATTATGGGAAGAGGTCACTTGGGCTTTTAAAATAAGAGGATGATGTGCCTACTCTGGGCTTTCTGGAGACCTGTGGCTGCTGTGTGGGCACTGACTGTGGTGGTCGGAGAAGCAGGGACGTGAGGCACTGTCAGAGTAGGCTGGCCCGGAGACCATGGCCGCTGGGCGGGACAGCAGAGGAGTGGAAAGGGGTGAAATGGGGTGCCTAGTTTGGAAGTGAGCCAACAAACACTGAGTTGGTTATGAGGGACATGGTTATCAAGAGGATAGTGTGTTAAAGAATTAAACTTCATGTTTTGATGTGCTATCAGAAGAACAGTGGCGTCATTTATTGATGTGGGGAAGGCTAGGGACAGGACAAGATTGGTCAAAGGTCACTATTAGATATGCACTGTTGGGGCGCCTGGGTGGCTCAGTGGGTTGAGCGACTGCCTTCGGTTCAGGTCATGATCCCGGAGACCCGGGATCGAGTCCCACATCGGGCTCCCTGCTCGGCAGGAAGCCTGCTTCTCCCTCTCTCACTCCCCCTGCTTGTGTTCCCTCTCTGGCTGTGTTTCTCTCTGTCAAATAAATAAAATCTTAAAAAAAAAAAAGAAAAAAGAAATGCACTGTTAAAAATAAATAAATAATAAATAAAAAAACAGATAGATAGATAGATAAATAAATAAAGAATGCACTGTGTGTGTCGCTTACTGAATATGCACACGAACCAAAAGGCTGCAGATGACCCAGAGGACAGCAGGGTCCAGGCGGTGTCCAGTGAGCATGCCGGTCAGCCACTCAGTGAATCAGCGTAGAGGAGAGCACAGCACCGAGGACTGAAGAGGAAATGCTCCCATATGTAGAGGTTAAGATACACAAGGTAAGTCAAGAAGAAGGGATAGTAAGGGAAGGTAGGAAGAAAATTAGGGAAACAGGAATTTTTAACAAAGGGGCTTAATTAGCTATGTCAAATCCTTTAGAGAAGTTGTGTGAGATTAGTACTGAGAATTGAATAATTAGGTGAAAAAAGTTGAAGTTATTGAGGACCTCATAAGATTTATCTTTTTTTAAAAAATATTTATTTATTTATTTGAGAAAGAGAGGGACACAGAGAGAGAGATTGGGAGAAGAGGCAGAGGGAGACAATCTTGAGTTGACTCCTTGCTCAGTGCAGAGCCCTACATGGGTCTCAATCTCATGACCCTGACATCAAGACCTGAGCCAAAACTAAGAGCCAGACGCTTAACCAACCTAGCCACCCAAGTGCCCTAAGATTTATTTCAATGACATGAAGGGGACAATGGCAAATGGGAAACACTGTGAAGAAAAATTAAGTGATGAGCTTTTGGAGACAGTGATATACAAATATTTGAACAAAAGCATATATATATACAATTTAATATCCAACATACAAGATTTGAAAGAACGTGTAGGCAGCTCTAATTTTTGTTGCAGTATCTTCCAGAAATTCTAGAGCATGGGCAAGTATTCTGTTTCATAAGAATGGTGATGTATTTGGAGTCTTGTCCTCAAAAGACACTCTAAGTAAATCTCGATAATAACACAATACAACCACGGAGACAAATTATAATGAATCATAGCACTGTAATACCACAAAGGCACTAAATGGCATCAAACTATAGATCTTCATGAAATATTAATTGCTAATACATGAAATGGAAAGGTAAGTCTACTCCATCACATATTAATAATAACCTTAGTTACATGTGTCCCTTTGAATCACTATTTTTGTATCCTTTGGATAAATACCTAGTACTGCTAATGCTGGGCTGTAGGGTAGTTTTAGCCACAATGGCCAAAATGTGGAAAAAGCCCAGATGTCCACCAACAGATGAATAGGTCAAGAAGATGTGGTATATATATGCAATGGAATACTACTCAGCCATCGAAAAGAATGATATCTTGCCATTTGCAACAATGTGGATGAAACTAGAGGGTTTTATGCTAAGTGAAATAAGTCAATCAAAGAAAGACACATACATGACTTCACTCTTTTGTGGAATAAGAGAAATAAAACAGAATATTATAGGGGAAAGGAGGTAAAAAGAAAACAAAGACAAAATCAGAGTGGGAAACAAACCATAAGGACTCTTATCTACAGGAAACACACTAAGGGTTGCTTCGGGGGAGGGGGGGCGGTGGGGTAACTGTGTGATGGGCATTAAGGAGGCTATATGATGTATTGCGCATTGGGTGTTACATGCAAATGATAAGTCATTACATTCCACCCCTGAAACTAATAATGCACTGTATGTTAGCTAAATTGAATTTAAATTTAAAAATTAAAAAAGAAATATATGCAACCTATCAAATAAAAATAATAATCTTGGTTAAATTAGCTCACTTTATTAGCCAAAATGTACATTTAAAGTAATTATAATTTTTCCTTGTCTTATTTTTTGAAAGGTTCTTTGTAAATAGCTGGACTTTTTAAGCAACCCAGGAGTACATAGATATCTTAATAAATTTCCTTATATCAGGAAATGAACTCTTGTGCCAATGATCACAGAGTGATACCTATAGCTGGCATCTAATGTACAAACAAACAAAATCTCAACCAACCATGACAGCATCCTACAGGTTTGAGGAATTCTTCAGTGTCTTCTGTTTGAAAGTTTATAAAGTAGTCCAGTTGTCTTTCTTTCATCTTCTTTCCTTCTCTCATCTTCCAAGAAAATTCAAGATACCTTTTTTTAAAAGAGCAAGAATTACACGGGAGCAGACGGTGAGATGGAGGAGGCAGTGACATTTGTCTTTCATGAACCTTTCTGTGCTCCCGGGGCACGCATGAACCTGAGGATAGTTCTGAGGGTGACCGCTAAACCAGACCCTTCTTTCTTGCTCTGCCCTCTCCTACCATCTCTCTGAGCCACCTATTGTGGTGTGGGTCACATGGTTATAACTCAGGAAAGCCTCAGACCCAGTGAGGCCAGGAGTTAATTTTCCACATGTATGAGGAAGCTGGGGAAATCACACTTGGGAAGAAGCCAGAGGTGGAAATTTCAAGTTGTAGACCATGTGTGGAAGTCAAGTGAGGAAATGAGAGGACTTTGCCCACCATCCAGAAAGAAACATCCACTGCCCAGTTACGTCAGGGATTGGTATCAAACAAGATATAAACAGAAGAATGAGAGTAGTAGGTCAGGTCATGGTTGGGGCTGAGGATTGAAATTATCCATTGAAGGATGGAGGCCAATCACTAGGAAATCTAAAGAACAGAATTCAGTTATCTTCCTGTCTATACAGGTAGACAGCAAGGAAAATCCCAACATTTAGGCCGAGGCTTAATGTTAGGTGCCAGAATCCAGAGAGACTGAAACGACATAGTGCTGGATAGAGATAAATCATGATCGAATGCCGTGCAATGTGGGCACAAATTAGCAACAAACGTACAGCAGGATTAAATTATCCCATGTGATTGGGGGGACCCTTGTTTTGAGTAGGAAAAACTCAGAAATGAGTGAGGCTCAGATATCAGACAGCAGACACCATAAAACCCATCGTGGAGTGTGTAAAGTGGCTTGTATGATTATTTAGGATAATTCTGCTCCTGGACATAGCAATGGAAAACCTTAGAGCTGAGGGTTTGCTCATAACATGTGACATAAACTTCATTTCAACAGTCAAAAGTCAAACCACAGGCAATGTTTTTGGTTGTTCCTGTCTGGTCAGTTGCATACAATGGACATTTTGTCTCTAATAAAATGTCATTCTTCTTGTAATGCTTCAACACGGCAATAAACTCTAAATTCCTAAAATGAAGCCACAAATCACTGCAGTGTTATTTTTTCCCTATAAAAATAAATTGCCCAAACTGTTCTGAAAAATCTTGAACTTTGTTTTTCCTTTCTAATAGGACATATTCCTTTGCCTAGTGTTCTGCCATCACATTTTCTTTCTGATCATTGAAGGCACTGCTTCTTCAGTTAAAGTAGGAATGTCCTGCCAGTTATAGACATCTTTCTCCAGCTTATACTTTGAAATAAAAATCTGCATTTAATGAAGTGCAAAGATTGTGATGACTCAATAAACCAATATGCCTGTGTAATCGCCCCCCAGTGAAGATCTAGATCCTGCCAGTCATCTCGGGAATTCCCTATGCCCATCCTCCATGGTCATCCCCTCTTCTACTTTCCCTCACTGTAGAAAACATTTCCTTGTTCCTGAACTTCATACATATGGAAGCACCCAGTGCAAATGCTTCTGTGTCTGCCTTCTTCTGCTCTAGTGTTTTAGAGATTCAAACAGGTCATTAGGTGAATCAGTTTATTCTTGATGCTAAGTAATGTTCCATCATGTGAAGATACCACCATTCGCTCCTCCATTCCAATGAAGTTTGAGTCGTTTTTGGTTTGAGTTATTATAAAAAAAATATCATGTAAGCTCTTTTATGGGTGGATATTTTTATTTAATTTGGGTTAAAAGCATAAGAGTAATATTTCTGTTGGTTTTCCAAAGTGGTTCAACCACTTCATACCTCTGTCAGCAATATGGAATTCTGGTTGCTCCACAACCTTGCCAATATTTGATATAACCAGTTTTAAATTTTAGCCATTCTGAGGTTGGTGAAATTGTATCTCATCGTGGTTTTAATTGAAATTTCTCTGGTAATTAATACAGTTTCCAAGTGTTTATCAGCAATCTTTGTATCTTTCTTTGAGGAGTGCCCAAGGCTATTGCCCATTTTAATAGAATTGTTTGTCTTTTTATTATTTATTTGTGGAAGCCCATTGTATGTTCTAAATATGAGACTTTTGTCAAATATACGTTTTGTGCATATTTTCTCCCACCTGTTGCTTGCCTTGTGATTTTCTTAAAAGTTAAAAATAGAGCTACAATATGACCCTGCAATTGCACTACTGGGTATTTACCCCACAGATACGGATGTAGTGAAGAGAAGGGCCATTTGTGTCGGGGATGGTGCGTGATTCGCCCCTCCCGCTATGCCCAAGCCACCAGAACCCTTGGTGGAGGTACCCGTGAATGTGGATGAAATCCCCGCCAAGAATCCGGAAAGCCACATACCTTGTGGGACTGGGCAATATGTCCTTTGTGTTCCTGGGATGTGTGCTTAGGGCAAGCGCTTATCCAAGACACTTTGTTCCATTTAATCCTCCTCCTGGTAATCATGTATCTGTATCTCTTATCTGTATTCCTTGATCCCTCTGCCTCAATGGTCTCAGCTTCTGTGAGTTTAAGCAATCAGTCTGTACCCTGCAGTAACAATACTAATCCTGTCTCCAGGGTGGGTGCAAAAGCAGTTAAAGATTGAACTGCACCACCCAACTTCCTCACTTGGGAATAATAAAAGACTGAGACCCTTGACAGTCAAGAGAGACAAAGGCAGAGCAAAAGGCAGAGAAAAAGGCAGAGAGCCTGTGAAGCTAGAACCAGAGAAAGAGAGAACAAGAGAGACTGAAAAGAGAAAAAGGAGAACCAAAGAGACAGAAGCAGAACCAGAGAGCCAGAGAGCCCAGAGCCCAGAGCTAGAGAGCCAGAGCCAGAGCCAGAGAGCCAGAGCCTGAGCCTGAGCCTGCTTCATAGGTCGAGCCTGAGCCTGCTTCATAGGTCTCTCCTGACTGACCTCGGGTCTGTCAGCTTGCATCAGATCTCTGTGTCCGTGTCATTATTTTGCCTGCCAGACATCCCATGGTTCGGGACCCATATATCTGCTGAGGCTGGTCCCCGGCACATATGTACCCCAATGTTCATTGCATCAATGGACACAATTGCCCAACTGTGGAAAGAGCCAAGTTGCCCTTCAACAGACGAATGGATAAAGAAGATATGGTCCATATATACAATGGAATATTGTATCACTGATCGCTTCCATCAGAAAGGATGAATACTCAAATTTTGTAGCAATGTGGACAGGACTGGAGGAGATTATGCTGAGTGAAATAAGGCAGGCAGAGAAAGTCAAGTATCATATGGTTTCACTTACTTGTGGAGCATAAGGAGTAACATGGAGGACAGTAGTAGAAGAAGGAAAGGAAATGGGAAGTGGGAGAGGGAGATGAAACATGAGAGAGTTTGGACTCTGAGAAATGAACTGAAGGTTTTGGAAGGGAGGAGTAGGGAGATTAGGGAGCCTGGTGGTGGGTTTTGAGGACACAAATTGTATGGAGCATGGGATGTGGGGCATAAACAATGAATATTGGAACACTGAAAAAATAAAATAAATTATTATTTAAAAAGTGTCATTTAATGCACAGAAGTATTATTTTTATTTTTGTCTTTTTGATGAAGGCCAATCTATCAACTTTTCCTTTTAGATGTAGTGGTTTTTGTGTCTATTCTAAGGAGCCTTTTCAGTTTAACTGATGAAAAGATATTTCTGTGTTTTCTTCTGGAAACTCTATAGTTTTAGTTTTTATGACTCATCTCGAATTCATGTTTGTAGAGTTCATAGAAAGGGGTTGCAGTTAAATTTTCTCTATGTTTATCCAGATAGTCAAACACAATTATTGAAAAGGTCCTTTTCTCCGGTAACCTACGTCAGTGGCCATTGTCTCAAATGCAGCAGTTTTGTAGCCTGTCCTGAAATCACCTGCTGTGGCTCTTCCAACATTGTTCTTTTTGAAGTTTGCCTTGCTTATTTTATTTCCTTCAAATGTCTAAATAAATTTGAAAATCAGCTCAATAATTTCTATAAAAGACTATTAGAGTTTGAGTGAGTCGTATTAAATCTATGGTTCAATTTGTGGACAATTGAGATTGTAACAAAATTGAGCCCTAAAATCTATGGTCATGGTGTAATTGATCATTTATTTAGTTCTTTTCTAATTTACCTCAAAGTATATTTTTAAATTCTCAACATAAAAAATTGCATATGTTTTATAAAACTTATATTTAGTTATTCATACTTCATGCTACTGTAGATGAAATTAATTTATTTAATATTTTAATAGTTTCACTGTTGATATACACAAAAAATTTTCACCTTGCTACCTAGATGTTGTTTTATTCCAGTAGCTGTTTTATTGTTTTTTTTCTAAACAGTGTTACGTTCTTCAAATAAACAGAATTTTTCTTCTTCCTTTATAGTATTTGCACTTTTTTCCACTGCCTTATTTTAATAGAAAGAGCTTTTAGAATAACACTGAATAAAGACAATGAGAAAAGATAGCCTTGTCCTCCAGATCTTATGAGGAAACATTCAATATTTCATAATTACAAGGGGTGGGATATGTAATATATTCATCAAAAAGATGTATAATGAGAGCTGTCGGTTTCTGACGATTCTCTACATCAGATTTAGATTGTTTCTCAAATTTCAAGTGTGTGTTTGCTGAGACTTTTTAAAGAGATTATTTGTGAAGACTGAAATTTTTTAAGTATCTTTTGGCACACAATCATAGACATTTTACCTCTTTAATTCATTACTATGGTATGTTACACTGATAAGTAATCAGTGTTATATAGGCCTTCACATTTGTTACTTGTAAATAGTAATTTATATCATTAAATGTAGTAGCTAACAACAGCTTGGTGCTGGAACTGTTAAATTCTTGCTTGTGGTGGTGGTACCATAAGGAGCATTTGCCATTTGCCAAAGCACAGAACGATACACCAGAGAGTCGATTCATGATAAAGGCACTCAGCAAACTAGGACTAGATAGAAACCTTCTCAGCCTGACAAAAGTGGTCTACAAAAAACCCACAGCTCACATCACATTTGATGATGAAAAACTATGCTTTTCCTCTTAGAACAGAAATGATCAAAGATGTCCACTCTTCCCACTTCAGTTCAACCTTGTACTAGAGATTGTAGCCAGGACAATTAGGCAGGAAAAAATAAAGGCATCCAGATTGGAAGAGAAAAAAAGTAAAACTATTTTTATTTGCAGATGACATAAACTTCTATACAGTAAATCCTAAATACACACACACACACACACACACACACACACACACACTCACATACTATTAGAGCTAATAAATGAATTCAGCAAGGTTAAGATACAATATAAATATGTATACACACACACATGTATACACTAGCAGTAGAAAAACAATGTGAAAGTAAAAAACAATTACACTGGGGCACCTGGTTGGCTCAGTTGTTAAGCATCTACCTTCAGCTCAGGTCATGATCTCAGAGTCCCATGATTGAGCCCCACATCAGGGTCACTGCTCGGCAGGAGGCCTGCTTCTCCCTCTCTCACTCTCCCTGCTTCTGTTCCCTCTTCTAACTGTACTTCTCTCTGTCAAATAAATAAAATAAAATAATAAAATAAAATAAAAATAACATTAAAAATAACATTGAAAATAAAATACTTCTGAATAAATTTAAGCCAAAATATGCAAGACTTGCACATTGAATCCTACAAAACATTTCTAAATAAACTAAAAAGGATTTAATAGATGAAAAGTCAACTCATGTCTATGAATTCAAAGACTTAATATATCTAAGAACATAACACTCCTACATTGATCTGTAGATTCAATGCAACACCTATCATAATCCGAACTACCCTTTTTCGTTGTTTACGAACACCAACAGGCTGATTCTACATTTGATATGGAAATTAAAGAGACTCAGAATAGTAAAACAATATTTAAAAAGAACAAATTCGGAGTACTCTTGCTTTCTGATTCCAAAACTTGTCATAAAGCTACAATAGTCAAGAAAGTGTGATAAAGGGGCACCTGGGGGGCTCTGTTGGTGAAGCCTCTGCCTTCGGCTCAGGCCATGATCCCAGGGTCCTGGGATGGAGCCCCCCATCAGGCTCCCTGCTCAACCGGGGAGCCTGCTGCTCCCTCCCCCACCCTCTAACCTCCTGTGCTCTTTCTCTCACTCCCTTTTTCAAATAAATAAATGAAATCTTAAAAAAAAAGGTGTGATATTTCATAAACATAGACATATAGATCAATACAATCAAGTCGAAAGTATAAAAATAACACATCATGACAAATGGATTTTCAACAACAGTGTCAAGACTATTCGATGGGGGGGGGCGCCTGGGGGGCTCAGTTGGTTGGGCGACTGCCTTCGGCTCAGGTCATGATCCTGGAGACCCGGGATCGAGCCCCACGTCGGGCTCCCTGCTCGGGAGGGAAGCCTGCTTCTCCCTCTCTCAGTCCCTCTGCTTGTGTTCCCTCTCTGGTTGTGTTTCTCTCTGTCAAAATAAATTTAAAAAAAAAAATAAATATAAATAAATAAATAAATAAATAAATAAATAAATAAATAAATAAAAATTTAAAAAGACTATTTAATGGGGGAAATAGTCTTTTTGACAACTGAGTATCCCCCCACACGAGTGAAATTTACCTCTTCTCACACCATATATGAAGTTAACTCAGAATTGATCAGACACCTAAATGTAAGAACTAAAATTATAAAAGTCCTAGAGGAAAACTTAGAATGCATCTTTAAAACCTTGGATTAGACAGCAGTTTCTGAGAAATGACATCAAAAGTACAAGCAACAAAGGAAAAAAATTGGACCCCATCAAAAGTAAAGTCTTTTACGCTTCAAAAGACAGATCAAAAATGTGAAAAGACCACCCTAATGAGAGACAATGTTTGCAATTCACTTCTCTAATAAAGGTCTCATATCGTGTGCACATGTGTGTGTGTATTTATCCATACACACATATAAATACACACACACACATATAGTACTTTTCCAACTCAGCAATAAAAATAAAGAGGCCAATGAAAAAAGGGCAAAGGCCCTGACTCTATATTTCTTCAAAAATACCGAAAGAAAAATACAAGTGGCCAATAAATGTATGAAAAAAATGTGCTGTGCATTAAGGGAAATGCAGATCAAAACTACCATGAGATATGACTTCGTACCACTAGGATGGTTATGATTTTAAAAAAGTTTTGGAAAGGATGTGGAGAGATTGGAATTCATACATTGCTGATGGAAATGTAAAGTTGTGCAGTATCTGTTTAAAATTTAGCAGCTCTTCAAGAATTAAACAGTTACCATATGACTCAGCAATTACACTTCTCGGTCTAGATCCAAGAAAATGGAAACCATGTGTTCCACAGAAGCATGTATAGGAATGTTCATCACAGCATCGTTGATGACTGTGGCCTTCACAACAGTGAGCTCTATATAATGCGTAAACAATGAAACAATGCAGATGAGCCTGGTGAAGCAGCTATTTTAAAAGTGCTGAAGGAATTACTGTCAACCCAGAAGTCTGTGTCAAGCAACATATCTTTCCAAAATGGGATCAAAATATTGACTCTGTAGGCATACAAGTCAAAGCATCAGCCACCAGAAGAGCTCTGCCTACAGTAAGAGAAATGTCAAAGCTGATCCGTCAGGCAGGAGAAAATGTGCGTGACGCAAAGGGGTGAGGCCCAGCGGAATCGGTGGCCACAGTGGTAAGTGCGTAAGGCGTCTCTTATTAGGGCAATGTCTTTGATAGTTGATTAGCTGATTAAAGAAAAGTGATGTTGCATAAGGAAAATGTATGGTAGCAAAAAATATAAATGAAGAAAGATGGAAGTATGCCTTTGATACTGTAAAGTCCTTTTTTAAAAGATTTTATTTATTCATTTCCCCGAGAGAGAGAGAGAGAGAGAGAGTGAGCACAAGCAGGGGGAGGCAGAGGGAGAGGAAGAATCAGACTCCCCGCCGAGCAGGGAGCCCCGCATGGGACTCGATCCCAGGACCCCAGGCTCATGACCTGAGCCAAGACAGACACTTCATCGATGGAGCCCCCCCAGGCGCCCCTGCTCTGTAACGTCCATAGGCCACACCTGAGTGGCCACCACCTAAGGCAGACCATGGGGAGTCCAAGATGAACGTATACATCCCAAAGCAACCACTAAACTCACAAAAGCAAAGGGTATACTTAATATGTCAAAAAAGGGAGATCAAAATAAATACTAGAAATATTCCAGAAGGTATAAAAAGGCAGACATGAGAACAAAGATCAGATAGAACAAATAAAAAGTATGTGACAAAAAATAGACTCAAACCTAATCATACCAGTAATCATACTCAGTATAAGTAAATGGCCTCAATAGCTCAATAAAGAGACAGAGATGATAAGATTGGATAAAAAGGCAAAATCTAGTAGGTACTGTTTACAGATAACACACAGTGAATATAAAGACTCAGACAGGATAAAAGTAAAATAAAGAAAAGATATACCATGCTTGCACTGGTCAGAAAAAAGCAAGAGTGAGTGTCTACCATCTACCCACCCATCCACCTACCCACCCCCTACCCACCCCCTACCCACCTACCCACCCCCTACCCA
>PITA01025100.1:0-25014 GCA_004023965.1 Spilogale gracilis
CCCCCCCCCTCACTTGTGTTCCCTCTCCAGCTGTGTCTCTGTCAAATACATAAATAAAATAAAATCTAAAAAAAAAATATTTTATTTATTCATTTGCCAGAGAAAGAGTGAGTACAAGTAGAGAGAGCAGCAGTCTGCTGAGCAAGGAGCCAATGCGCACTTGATCCCAGGACCCTGGGACCATGACCTGAGTTCTAAAGGCAACCTCTTTTTTTTTTTTTAAGATTTTATTTATTTATTTGACAGAGAGAGAGAGAAAGTACACGCACGAGGTGTGGCAGGGAGAGGGAGAAGCAGGCTCCCCACCACGCAGGGAGCCTGATGCAGGACTCGACCCCAGCACTCTGGGATCATGACCTGAGCTGAAGGCAGACGCCCAACTGACTGTGCCACCCAGGCACCCCTGAAGGCAACTTTTTTTTTTTTTAATATTTTATTTATTTGACAGAGAGAAAGATCACAAGTAGGCAGAGAGAGAGGAGGAAGCAGGCTCCCTGCCGAGCAGAGAGCCCTATGCGGACCTCAATCCCAGGACCCCGAGATCATGACCTGAGCCGAAGGCAGAGGCTTTAACCCACTGAGCCACCCAGGCACTCTGAAGGCAACCTCTTAACGAACTAAGCCACCCAAGTATCTTCTCAAATAAATAAAATCTTTTTAAAAAGAGAGAGAGAGAGAGAGAAAGAAAGGAAAGAAAAAAAGAAGGAAAGGACAAACCCAACAGCAGGGGCACCTGGGTGGCTCAGTCAATTAAGCATCTGCCTTTGGCCCAGGTCATGATCCTGGGGTCCTGGGATACAGCCCCATATTGGGCTCCCTGCTAGCAGGGAGTCTACTTCTACCCTTCTCCCCACCTCCCAGCTTCTGCTCTCCGCTCTCTCTTGTGCTCCCTCTCTCTCAAATAAGTATTTTTTAAAAACCACCACCATTACCCTGGATAAAATCTGTGCAAAAGGGAAACATTTCAGGAAGAGGAGCATCCTAGGAGTCCTGTAACTTCACATTCATCAGGGCCAAGTTCAGGGTCTCACAGGTGACAGGAGCTGGCCAAACCCAGGCTCTTCGGATAGCCACAAAGACCTATATTTGTTTCACAACTTCTCTATGAGGCGGACATCACACTTTCACAACATCTCTATGAGGTATGATGCAGACAAATGGATTTTTCTGAAAAAAGGACTTTTTTTGAAAGGACTTTTCCCCTCAAATCATGAACACACTGAAGAGCTGGGTCACAAACACAGGCCCTCCAGCTTCAAAGCCTGTGTTCCTTCTCCCATCCTGAGTCTCTAACGATATAAACATGACCAACACATCACAGAGAAAGGGCTAACTTCTCTAATACATAATACAAAGAACTTCAGACCAACCGGTAACAGGAAAAGGAGTAAAAGAAATAAAGAAAGAAAAGGGAAACACAGGTGGAGCACCCAATCTCATCCACCATGAATGTTCATTTTTTTCTCTAATCAGACTGCTAATACCAAATTTGGATGACTCACTGTGAAGGTGATGGTTTCCTCAACACCACTCTCATCCATGATAGAGAAAATATGAACTGGTAAACCTTTATGGAGGGCAATCTGGAAAGGACTGACATTACACATATTCAACAACCTTCTGACTCTGCAATGCCCTCATTCCATTTTTTAAAGTAAGCTCTAAGCCCAATTGGGACTTGAACTCACAACCCTAAGATTAAGAGTTACACGTTGCTCAGACTGAGCCAGCCAGGTGCCCCTCTGCAATTCCCTTTCTAAAAACTGATTCACTACATTATTGCTAACAGTTAAAGCCTAGAACCACCTAAATGATCTTCAATAAGAAACTCATTTGGGGGGGCACCTGGGTGGCTCAGTTGGTTGAGCTACTGCCTTCAGCTTGGGTCATGATCCTGGAGACCCGGGATCGAGTCCCACATTGGGCTCCCTGCTTGGCGGGAAGCCTGCTTCTCCTTCTCTCACTTCCCCTGCTTGTGTTCCCTCTCTGGCTGTGTTTCTCTCTGTCAAATAAATAAAATCTTAAAAAAAAAAAAAAGAAACTCATTTGGGGGACCTGGGTGGTTAAGCATCTGCTTTCACCTCAGGTCGTGATCCCAGGGTCCTGCGAACAAGCCCTCCACTGGGCTCCATGCTCAGCTGGGAGCCTGCTTTTCCCTCTCCCACTTCCCCCCGCTTATGCGCTTTCAAATAAAATCTTTCAAAAAAAAAGTTTAAGGGCGCCTGGGTGGCTCAGTGGGTTGGGTCTCTGCCTTTGATTCAGCTCATGATCTCGGGGTCCTAGGATCGAGGCCCGCATCAGGCTCTCTGCTCAGCAGGGAGCCTGCTTCCTACTCTCTCTCTGTCTGCCTCTATGCCTACTTGTGATTTCTCTGTCAAATAAATAAATAAAATCTTAAAAAAAATTTTTTTTTTTTAAATAAGAAACTAATGAAGATTATGCCACATCCACACTATGGAATTCTTAGATACTCATCCAAAAAGTATCTGTGTCTTCTAAGTGTTTCTAGAAAGGTCTGAAAACACAGTGGCTGGGAAGCAGTCAAGACTAAGGAGACTGAATTTTGGACTGTTACAACACGAATTCAAACAAACCCATTCCACAATTCACCCTGGTAACTGTATCTATAATTAAAGTTTAAAACCAATTTTTGAGAACCAAGTTAAAAAAAAAAAAGCTCGGGGAGCCTGGGTGGCTCAGTTGATTAAGCCACTGCTTTCAGCTCAGGTCACGATCCTGGATCCCGGGATCGAGTCCCACATCAGGCTCCCAGCTCTGTGGGGAGTCTGTTTCTCCCTCTGACCTTCTCCTCTCTCATGCTCTCCCTCTAATTCTCTCTCTCAAATAAATAAATAAATCTCAAAAAAAAAAAAAAAAAAAAAAAAAAAAAAAAAAAAAAAAAAAAAAAAAAAAAAAAGCCCAAAGGCAGTAATCTTATCCAAACAAGTTTGGATATCCAAAACTCACATCTGTTGCTTTGTGCTCACTACCCTACCCCAAGAATATCTTTTTCTCACTTATTTTCATTGTATAAAAATCTTTCACTGTATCTTTATACAGATCAGGGCCAGTATATAGAATATATACTAAAGATTTCAGCCCCATCTTATTAAGCCACTTATTAATTCACATATTTTCCCAGTCGATTCCCTATATACATTATCTTATGGTTCCGAAGTATTACTTTCTTTCCTGTAGTTAAACTCCCTATACCTATAATTACATCTTACTGCTTAATGTTGATCATGGGCACCTTTGTTTTGTTTGAATTTAACGGAATACTTTCAGCGTTTCATTCTTACTGACTCTTGGTTTAAAGGATCTCTCTAGAGGCACCTGGATGGCTCAGTTAGATGTGCATCTGCCTTTGGCATGGATTGTGATCCCGGGGTCCTGGGATAGACCGAGTTGGGCTCCCTGCTCAGCAGGAAGCCTGCTTCTCCCTCCACCCCCCCTGCCTGTGCATGTGCTCTCTCTCTGTCTCTATCTCTAATAAAGTCTTTAAAAAAAAAAAAAAAAAAAAAAAAAAGCTTTATCATGCTAAGAAAGAATCCATCTATCCCGTATTTTTCTAAGCCACTTTTGTCATATCAGAAATGGGTCCTTTACCAAACTGTAATTCCTCTTTTGACCCTCCAGATAACCCTTTATGATCTAGAATTGTTATTCCCATTACAGTTAAGGAAATTAAGGCTCAGAGCCAAAGGATGGGAACCCAAATCTAATGGCAAGATCCTCTGTGCCTTCCACTATAGGACTTCTTAACCAAGGAAAGGAAGCTTTTAATAAAAATACCACCCCAGGCCTCTTGGGTGGCTCAGTTGATTAACCGCCCAACTCTTGATTTCAGCTCAGGTCATAATCTATGGATCATGGGACTGAGGCCCAGGCTGGACTCGGCTCTCAGCACAGGGTCTGCTTGGGATTCTCTCTGCCAGCCCCCTCAGCTTATAAACATGTGTGCACATGCACTTTTTCTCCAATACATACAATCTTTAAAAATAAAATAAAATAAATTAAAATATATTAAAACCCCCTACAGCAGCCCTACACCCTGAAGATTCAGTATTGCGTGGAATCCGTACTTATCAAATTTTTAAGTTAAGAATGGCAGCAGGGGTGCCTGGGTGGCTCAGTTGGTTAAAGTGCCTGCCTTCAGCTCAGGTCATTTAGGGTCCTGGGATGGAGTCCATCATGGGGTTCCCTGCTTCTCCCTCTCCTTCTCCTTTCCACTTGTTCTCTCTCTCAAAAAAGGGCACCTGGGTGGCTCAGTTGGTTGGGCGACTGCCTTCGGCTCAGGTCATGATCCTGGAGACCCGGGATCGAGCCCCACATTGGGCTCCCTGCTCGGCGGGAAGCCTGCTTCTCCCTCTCTCACTCCCCCTGCTTGTGTTCCCTCTCTGGCTGTGTTTCTCTCTGTCAAATAAATAAAATCTTAAAAAAAAAAAAAAAACAAACTTAAAAAAAAGAAAAGAACGGCAGCGCTATGTTCCTCAAAATGGCCCGTTACCACATGACTCTGCAATTCCACCCGTGAGTATATACACAAGAGAAATGAAAACACAACGTCCACACAAAAACTTGTACACAAATGTTCTTAGCAGCATTTGTCAAAACAGCCAAAAGTGAGAACAATCTAAATGTCAACTGGTAAGCAGACTAAATTAAATGCAGTACTATCTAAACAATGGAGTACTACTCAAGCATAAAAAAGAATAGAGCAGGGACACTTGGCTACACCATGGATGGCAGTGAAGATACTATGTGCCAAATGAAAGCTGCCTATCAGAAGAGACTACATACTATAGGATTCCAGTGACAGGAAATGTCCTGAATATCTACAGAAACAGAAAACAGACTGGTGGTTGCTTAGGGCTGGGGGATTTTGAGGGTAGGGAAATAGGCAGTGACTCCCCATAGGTACAGGGTTTCTTTTGGGGGAATGGTAATATTTATTCTAGGATTCAGACACTGGCACCAGCTAACACAACCTGAAATGCTAAAAACCAAAAGAGCTGTACACTTTTTTCTTTTAATTAAATTTTTAAAGATATTATTTATTGGGCACCTGGGTGGCTCAGTGGGTTAAAGCCTCTGCTTTCGACTCAGGTCATGATCTCAGGGTCCTGGGATCAAGGACGGCACGGGGCTCTCTACTCAGCGAGGAGCCTGCTTCTTCCTCTCTCTCTGTTTGCCTCTCTGCCTACTTGTGAACGCTCTCTGTCAAATAAATAAATAAAATCTTAAAAAAATATATTTTATTTATTTGACAGAAAGAAACACAACTAAAAAGGGAACACAAGCAGGGGGAGTAAGAGAGGGAGAAGCAGACTTCCTACTAAGCAGGGAGCCCAATGTGGGGCACCATCCTGGGACTCAGGAATCATAAACTGAGCAGAAAGCAGACACTTAATGACTGAGCCACCCAGGCACCCCTGAACTGTACACTTTTAATGGATGAACCATGTGGTATGTGGATTATATCTCAACAAAGCTGTAAAAATAAAACTGCTGCACTATACCATAGTCTATACAGCACTTTCACACATACCAGCAATTAAACCCTTAACTTGTGTGTTCAAGGAGTTCTGAATTCCAGATACTTCACACTTCATAATACATGGGCTTATACAAAGAGAAGTCACTGTCAGAGCACAAACCTCTAATAATTAATTCTTCTCTTGTGATTTCAAATAAACTCCTATGTAGTCTTGATGTATAAGTTTATTGCTCAGGTATACTTAAGTGAACTTGAAAAAGCTAAGAAATTGATGTTCCCTACCACAGGTATTTTTCATTATAAAGCATTCAATTCTGTCACTATAGGGGAGAGGGGAACGACAAGGAAAGAAATATATTGAGATTGCAGTAGGTAATTTCCCAAAGTACAATCCACACAAATACCAAACGAGAGCTCCTTCCCCTCTTACAGACCGTGAGTGAAGGTCTTTCACCCTCTACTTGCATGCCTTCTGTGAGAACTCATCTACCTTTAGAAACTAACTTCACGGTAAAACCAAGTTTATCTCCCTACAACTGCCACATGCTAGCTGTAAGAATTTTATCTGTCAGGGCCACAATCAATTCCTCAAAACAGGTGAAGACAGCCCTCCTAACCCTTGGTCTTATGTACGTATTTGCTGTTTCTATGATCTGGATACAACTCCCCTCAACTATCCTGACTCTCTTCCTGCAAATGAGCTCCTCTGTCACTACCTTCTAGCCTGCTACTGAGAATACAAGACTTCAAAGTTCAGTCAAGCTACCTTCTGAATGCAAGCAAATGAGTATTTGTAATTTCTGCTTTTATCATAGATCTGTTTTGGTGGGAAAGGGGGAACTCTCCCAGCAGAAAATTAAACAGGTTTGTGTGTATATAAGTGCTGTATCAACCATGGGAGTACACTACAGAAGTTTCTTAAAAACAGCTCTACAGAAATTACCTATTGAAAAAAGGCCAGGGATGCTTCTGAACACCTTGCAATGCAATGGACAGCCCCCTCCCCCCCACACACACACGAGTAAAGAATATGGTCCAAGTATCAATGGTACAAAGGCAGAAAAACCCTATGCCAAGTTATCAATAGCCAGGTCACGATACTCAAACTTTTCCAACCACCTAAACACACTTCCAGAACCCATGAAGAAAAATTCTCGGTATATCCTTCAAGTCCTAACTCACATACTACATGCACTTCCGTTGTGAAGCCTTCTGAAAAATTCTGAGGCAGCTCTAATCACTCTGTGTATTAATAACTTTTACCTTGCATCTTTTACACTGCTTGCTTCTAATGCCTTGTACTGTTAAATTTATACCCTTCCTTTCCCCCCAAAGACTGAAGTCCTTGGGGGCAGGTACCACACTACACTCAGCAATGAATCACCACGGTCCTGAACAGTCACTTTTGAATGTTAGAAGACATGAATCTACTCACGATGTACCAAGTCCAGCTTGTTTGCCTAAGGGGCACTAATAATTCCTCCCTACTGTCTATAGATCTCCTTCCTTTGCTATGATTTTGTAGCTCCTCCCATGAAGAAATGGAATCTAGCTCTCCACCCCATCAGCTGCACTCAGTCATGTAACTTCCTTTAGCCAGTGTAACAGTCAGTACCAAGTATGAGGCAAGCAGAGGCTTGACAAGTGCTTGTGAATCAGGAAAGGCTTGCTGCTGGGAAACATCCATGGCCACTATAGTTTCAACTAGCCACAGTGAGGCTGGCCTAAATCAAAACTACTTGGCCAACCAAAGAACTGTGAGAAATAAGAAATCTTTCTTTTGGGTAATCTGACATAAGCGAAAACTAAACTTACATGCTCACTGTACTACTACTACCTTGCAGTGTTAAATTCTGCTTAAATTAACTTCTGAAAATCAATCAGCCTCAATTCATGCTGAGATCTCAATTAATGCCCTATGCCTCTTCCCCCCCAACAAGTGCTACTGTTAGGTGCCATCTACACCAAATGTAATCATGAAAAGCTGAATTTGGGGACCAAAGTATAAGACTTTAGGCAAAAATAAAGCCATTTTAGTAGACTAGATTCCGCACATGACTCCAGACTGATCCCACTTTCTAACAATTAGGACATTTGTCAAAATTCTGCTGCTTGTTTTTTATCCCCACACCAGGAAAACACCTGGTCAAATGTCTTGAAAAAATTCAGATCTACTAATTCTAGCACTCCCATGGCTAGTAGTCACATAACCCTATTTTATTTTATTTTTTTTTAAAGATTTCACTTATTTATTTGACTGAGAGAAACACAGTGAGAGAGGAAACACAAGCAGCGGGAGTGAGAGAGGGAGAAGCAGGCCTCCCACCGAGCAGAGAGCCCGATGTGGGACTAGATCCCTGGTCTCCGGGCTCATGACCCAAGCGGAAAGCAGTCGCTCAACCAACTGAGCCACCCAGGCGCCCCTCATAACCCTATTTTAAAAAGCAATTAAATCAAACTTAGTCAAAAATTAAACATTTCTCGGGGTGCCTGGGTGGGTCAGTCCATGAAGCATCCACCTTCAGCTCAGGTCTGGTCCCAGGGTTCTGGGATTGAGACCTGTGCCTGCCTCCCTGCTCAGTGGGGAGCCTGCTTCTCTCTTCTCCCTGCTCATGCTGGCTTTCAAGAAAAATTAAACAGCTTCTTATACAAATCTATACTAACTCCCCTTCACAATAATTTCCTTTTAACCCTTTTCTTGGCTTCCAAAACTTCCCCTGGAATCAATGTCCTGTTCACTTTCACTGGGATTGTTCACCTAACTCCAAATCTATGTCCATATCTTTGGTTCTACTTCCATTATCCAAGGATGTCCATTATTCCCCAAAATTAAATATAAACAATCAGTCATCTCACCAAATTTGACAACACCCAAACCAGACCTGTCCTCCTTGTTCAAAATCACTTACCTTTAAAATAAAACTCTTAAAACGTCCATCCAATACCAGTTCTCACTCCTAACCTACTAAACTCGTGCTCCGAACCCCATCCTTTTTCTCCTTCCTTTTAGGCTTTATTCCTTCCTTCTAAGATCCATCACTTTTTTTGTTTTTTTTTTTTAAGGATTAAAAAAATTTAATTTTTGATTATTTGTTTTTTTAAGATTTTATTTATTTATTTGACAGAGAGATCACAAGTAGGCAGAGAGGCAGGCAGAGAGAGAGGAGGAAGCAGACTCCCTGCTGAGCAGAGACCCTGATGATGTGGGCCTAGATCCCAGGACCCTGAGATCATGACCTGAGCCGAAGGCAGAGGCTTTAACCCACTGAGCCACCCAGGTGCCCTTGATTGTTTTTGTATGACTATAAACTTCCCTATTGAGGTGAGAGGAGACAGGGAGGGAGAGAGAGACACCAACCTAAGACTAGTTCCTGCACATTAAGGCTTTTCTAACCTCAGCAGAACCCTTTGTACTTACTGCCTCCCGAACCTTGCTTCCTCTGGCCTCTTCACGGAGAGTAAACCACAAGGGAAGCTGAGCCTTTTCTTAGCAAACAACTGGCACTACCGTTTCCTCCTCCCTGTGTGCCAACCCAGTGTTTCTTCCACCTCACTAAATGCCCAGCAGTCACTTTCTCCCCCTACATCGTCCCTCCTCCTCTCCTGCGCTTTCCCATTAACACATCACCCAAGTTCAGGATGAAATGAGTAAGTGATGCTTTTTTTTTTTTTAAGACTTTATTTATTTGGCAGAGAGAGAGATCACAAGTAGGCAGAGAGGCAGGCAGAGAAAGAGAGGGAAGCAGGCTCCCTGCTGAGCAGAGTCTGATGTGGGGCTCATTCCCAGGACCCTGAGATCATGACCTCAGCTGAAGGCAGAGGCCCAATCCTCTGAGCCACCCAGGCACCAAGTGATGCTTTTCAAACTTTTTCTTTTTCTTTTAAAGGTTTTATTTATTTGACAGAGAGAAACACAGCTAGAGAGGTAACTCAAGCAGGGGGAGTGAGAGAGGGAGAAGCAGGCCTCCCGCTGAGCAGGGAGCCTGATTGGGGGGGGGGGAGGGGGGCTGCGGCAAACCCTGGACTCCAGGATCATGACCTGAGCTGAAGGCAGTTGCTTAACCGAGCCACTCAAGCGCCCCCAATCTCATTTCTTATTTCCCACAAAATCAAGCTCCTAAAAATAAGTCGACACTTCTCAGCACTTCCTCACCTTTCATTCACCCCTCACCCTACCACCCTGCACCCACTCAAAAAAGCCAACAACTGTCCTTCCCATTTCCAGTCCCCAACCAACATTCCCTATGTCTTCAACTTAAATCTCTATTCCTAAAGGAATTTGACACTGCCGACCTCTCCCCCTTTCCTGGCCGGCTCTTCCCTTTGTTAGCATTCTCTACTGGTTTCCTGCCTTCATCACTACCAATTCACAGGCTCGGCTTCCTTATTCTGACTCCAACTCTCCACTTTCCCTAGGTGACCTTACTAAGGCCTGGTTTTAACCACCGTGGATAGACAGTGACCCCCACCAGAATGTCCATTCCATGAAAGCCATTAGGTAGACCATGTATTCCCCAGCTCTTGAACCAGAGCCCGGTCATTAATTGGTCCTATAAAACTATGTTTATTCGATGAACAAATAATACATAACCATGCTTGCCCTGTGCACGGTGCTGTTCTAAGTGCTTTACGTGTGTTAACAGGTAGCTGCCTCCAGTACATGGCCCCTCAAGCTCAGCTCAACCACAATGGAATTCATCTTGTTCAACATTTTTCCTCCCTCTTTCTTCTTCTGTCTCCAAGCCATCAAATTCCCTCTCAGACCTGCCCTTACTCTCCTTGTCCAGGTTCTCGTCCCTTCAGACTCAACCCACTTAACACTCTATAATCAGTCTCCTTCTCTCCACCTCATTGTCCTTTTCAATTTCCAAATCTTTCAGACCAAAAATCGGATTATGATCCTCTTCTGCCTACAATCCTCCTAGGACTCTCCACAGCTTAAGGAAGAACTCAGACTTCACGAGGCCCTTTGTGAACTGGCCCCTGCTCACCTCTGTGGACTCCTGCTAATAGTCCCTCAAATGCACACTACTGCAGCACATTCTGCTCCCGGACAATGAAACTACACAGGCTATTCCCCCTGCCAAGACACTGCTTCCTCCATGCTCTCCCCCACTCCCTTCTAGCCCCCAAGACCCTACTCCAGGATCACTTCTGCACCAAATATCCTCTGAAGTCCAGTGTGACCTTGATGTCCTGTTACCCTATTCCTGTTACTATAGCTGTTTGAAATTTACCATGTTATTTTCCTTTTCTCAATAAATGGATCCTCTTGCAAAAAAAAAAATGGCAACATACTCACCTAAACTACTGTAACATCATTAAATTGGTCAGCTCCATATCTGTGAGCATGGACTCAAAGCCAGGCCCTCTGTGACCAGCTAGGATATATGCTTACTACCTACCACCACCCACCCATTCATCCACCCAAATGCCCAGCAGCATACTGACCTTAAGGCAAAAATGATTTTTTTAAAAATGTCTGGCAGGCAACAAAGCCAAACAAAAGCAAACTTGTTTACTCACACCGTCCTCAACAATCGATGGGGTTTTAACTCTTCTTTCAGATTAGGAATAAAAGCCAGAAATGACAGAAAAATCTACCTCTCCAAAAACAAAAAACTAAGGGAGTATAAGAGGAATCCCAGTTCTGTACCGACTGAACTCAATATCATCCACCATCTGCCCACTCAGGACCCACCCAGGCTTTCAACCTCGTCTTGAGAAAAGGCCAACGGGAGGTAGCACTTGCGTATCAATTGAAGAGAAGCACCTCTCTTTACAATCAAGGGGAAAAAACTGAAAATCTGCCATTTGGATTAAATGCTTTAAGCAAGAAACTACATCTGAGGTTGCCAAATCTGAATCTAGAGAGATCTTGCTGGTAACCTGAGCATTTATGGCAAATCCCAAGGGGGCCAACCAGTAGGAAAGTACACAGACACAAGACTGGCTACTATGCTGACAAACGGTGAAGCTGATGGTATGGATTGATTCTACTATTCATCTCCACAAGTGTTCAAAAATTTCCATATTAGTGTTTTATTTTTATTTTTTTTAAAAGCTTAAGTCACCTCTACACCCAATGTGGACCTTGAACTCACAACCCAGAGATCAAGAGTCCTACACTCTTTAGATTGAGCCAGCCAGCTGCCCCAGTGTTTTCTTTTTAAAATCATTCTAGCCACAAGAAAGCAACAAAAGGGAGATTTGCTCCTAATAGTCAAGCTTCCCCACTGACCTGACTTCATTTTATTTTTCCTCATGTAGTAAAAGTGCAACAGGGTATCTTCGGATTTTGAACCATGTTTATGTAATACCCATTCAATGACATATTTTACTACTTTTAAGAAAACTCAGTACTGGGCGCCTGGGTGGCTCAGTGGGTTAAAGCCTCTGCCTTCAGCCCAGATCATGATCTCAGGATCCTGGGATGGGAGGCCCGTGTCAAGCTCTCTGCTCAGCAGGTAGCCTGCTTCCTCCTCTCTCTCTGCCTACTCGTCAAATAAGTAAATAATATCTTTTAAAAAAAAGAAATGAAAAGAAAAAGAAAACTCAGTACCTACTGATGACTTTAAGAACCTTAAAAACTGGGCGCCTGGGTGGCTCAGTGGGTTAAAGCCTCTGCCTTCAGCTCAGGTCATGATCTCAGGGTCCCGCATTAGGCTCTCTGCTTGGCAGGGAGACTGCTTCCTCCTCTTTCTCTGCCTGCCTCTCTGCCTACTTGTGATCGCTCTGTCAAATAAATAAGTTTTAAAAAATTTTTAAAAATAAAAAGAACCTTAAAAATTATTCTTAGCTAGTCTTTCAGCAATTCCACTTTTGGGTCTCTGTCCTAATATATAAATTATACTGGAAGCTTTAGTCACAAAGGTATTCATGGCAGTATTACTTACAAATTTGGAAAGACTATAAATGTTAAACAAAAATATAAATTATAAATTATGACACATCTACGGAATTACTTGGCCACTAAACATACTAACAACAAGGAAGAAAGGTCCCTGAAATAATGTCAAGGGAGAAGGCAAGGTACAAAAACAAGCCTAAACCCTATAGAAAGACATGATGGAAATATCCCTGCATGAGGAATTGTTACGGTAATACCTGTAATTTTTTCCCCAAATTTCCTAACATCCTAAAGGCCAGACATTTTTGTCATCAGTAATCCGTCCCATTAATGACAGCCTTCCAAAAACCAGATTCCCTTAGAAAATAACAGCATCCCAGAATTCAAAATATTCCTGAATATTCCTTCTCAAAACAAAACAATAAACATTAGGGGCGCCTGGCTGGCTCAGTCAGTAGAGCACGGGACTCTTGATCTCAGTAAGTTAGAGGCCCACATTGGGTGTAGAGATAACTTAAAATCTTGAGGCACCTGGGTGGCTCAGTCATTAAGCATCTGCCTTCGGTTCAGGTCATGATTGCAGGGTCCTGTGATTGAGCTCCGCATCAAGGCTCCCTGCTCAGCAGAAAGCCTGCTTCTCTCTCTCCTACTCCCCCTGCATCTGTCTCTCCAATAAATAAAATCTTAAAAAAAAACTGGGGGGGGGGGTGCCTGGGTGGCTCAGTCATTAAGCATCTGGCTTTGGCTCAGGTCATGGTCTCAGGGTCCTGGAGCTGGGCCCCACGTCCAGCTCCCTGCTCAGCAGTAAGCCTGCTTCTCCTCCTCTCACTCCCCCGGCTTGTGTTCCCTCTCTTGCTGTGTCTCTGTAAAATAAATAAAATCTTAAAAAAAAATTGGGGGGGGGGCGCGCCTGGGTAGTTCAGTGGGTTAAAGCCTCTGCCTTCAGCTCAGGTCATGATCCCAGGATCCTGGGATGGAGGCTGGCATCAGGCTCTCTGCTCAGCAGGGAACCTGCTTCCTCCTCTCTCTGCCTGCCTGGGATCTGTCAAATAAATAAAATCTTAAAAAAAACCTATCTTTTTAAAAAATATTCCTTCTCATGGGGCGCCTGGGTGGCTCAGTTGGTTAAGCAACTGCCTTCGGCTCAGGTCATGATCCCAGAGTCGCAGGATTGAGCCCTGCATCAGGCTCCCTGCTCGGCAGAGCCTACTTCTCCCTCTCTCACTCCCCCTGCTTGTGTTCCCTCTCTAGCTGTGTTTCTGTCAAATAAATAAAATCTTTTAAAATAAAATAAAATATTCCTTTTCTACTACCCACTTTTTCCCACTACCTTTTTCTTGCCCTAGGATGTTCTTTCCTGCTATTCTTAGTCTCCTATCTTATTCTCTCTTTGCCCTTCTGGACTGGGTCATTTTCAACTTAATAGAAAAAATTTAGTGCCTGAAATCTATTTCTATTACACAATGTATTTTTTTTTAAGATTTTACTTATTTATTTGACAAAGATAAACAGCCAGAGAGGGAACACAAACAGGGGGAGTGAGACAGGGAGAAGCAGGCTTCCTGCTGACCAGGAGCCCGATGCAGGCTTCCCACCAGGCACGGAGCCCGATATGGGACACAATCACGGGACCCTGAGGCCATGACCTGAGCCAAAGGCAGATGCCTAACGACTGAGCCACCCAGGTGCCCCTAAATGTAGTTTAAAACCACTAGATATAGGTCATATATGAAGAGTGGAATATCATTTGAAAATAGCATCTCTCCACCAGGCTACCCATGTCAGGCAGGCCTTCCTGTAAGACCGTGCTGCTGAGAGGACTGCTGCTGAGAGGACGGGAGTATGTAATGGGCTACTATATCCACACCCACCCACCAGGGCAGAGGCTTATACTCGTTGTCCACTTTGTCACGTTAGACTGCTACAAAAAGAGCACTGTATTGATCTAAATGGTACTGAATTGAAACAATTCAGTAAAAAAAAAAGTTTAATCTTATTTCTGCATCCTTGAACACAAGAGACCTAGGCCCTAGAGACCACTGTTGCTTAGATCTGGGTTATTTAAATATGGTATGCTGAAGTGTCGTTATTAGTAATTCCTTTCAGAATGTCCAAGAAATTTAAATGATCTATCTCCTCAAAATGAACCTGCATCTTTAAAAGCCTTCCTCTTGGGGCCCCTGGGTGGCTCAGTTGTTAAGCCTCTGCCTTTGGCTCGCGTCATGATCCCTGAGATCCAGCCCGAATCAGGCTCCCTGCTCCACTAGGAAGCCTGCTTCTCCCTCTCTCACTTGCCCACTTGCTTGTGTTCCCTCTCTAGCTGTTGTTTCTCAGTCAATTAATAAAAAAAAAAAATCTTAAATAAATAAATAAATAAATAAGCAAGCAAGCAAGCCTTCCTCTTGTTACCTCTTAACCCTTCTCTCCACCACTGCGGCTGCTGTGCACACTCAGCTATGGGAGAGAGGGGGCTAAGGGATTCCTCTTGAGCTCCTGTCATTACTTACGCAGCTGCCCACTGTTGTCACTGTCCTAGTCCCAGCTCTTGACACCCCTGTTCTAGTAACAGAATTAAGAGAAAGCTGACCCTGCACCTTAGTCCTACTCAGATTGGCTTCTGATCTCATCAAAAATAAGATCTTGCTCCAAAGATCTCCCTGTGGGACACATCCTAAACAGGTGAAAAGCTGATGACAATTTGGCTTAGACTTCACTGGTTCTTCTGAAAGGAAGGGAAAAAAAAGATCCATACAAAGTCCTTAAGATTTAATTTTTATTGTTGCTGCATAGGACCAAACCAATTCTTTAACCATTTACCTTAAAACTGAAATTCTCTTTTGGGAACTTCTACTGGTCACTTGTCATGGAACTGTTTTTTACTCAAATTAATAACTAGGTAAAAATCAAAATTCAAGGATCCCTACCAAGTGCCAATTTAAAGATATGATGGTAGCGAACCAACATTGTATTTGATACATATTTGATACGTAAAACAGAATTTGGGGAAGACAACAGGAAAATGATTATGAAAAACTTTAAGGCAGCAGATACTGGTAGCCTTTTCAACCTACAAAAGCAAGCAGAGCCTTCCATGAGCACAGTCTTAAATATCTGCTCAAGCACTAAGAAATACAACTTAGAAAATAAGACAAAAGAGGGGCATCTGGCTGGCTCAGTTGAAAGGACATATGACTCTTGATCCGGGGGGTCCTGAGTTCAAGCCTCACATTGGGCAAAGTTTACTTAGGCAGAAATACAAAGACTGATTTATGTGTGGATTCCCCCCGCCTTTGACTATTAAACCTATAAAATGGTCTGCTTTTCTTCCACATCCCATGGAATCTGATAGCAATACAGATAATCAGATGCCGTGCCAGATAAAAGGGTGAGGGCTGGTGATAATGGGAATGAGGCTCCTGGCAGTCTCAGAAGCCCCCAAACCATGGATGTAACATCATACATAGGGGATTCCCATCAGTTTAGCATCCATGTTTGAACAGCTCACCCTCTCTGTGCTGTACAGTGTTCATTAGGGGACTGCTGCCACATAGCAGGGAAAGCATTTATAACGAAGTCAACATTGGGGTGGAAAATGAGTCATAGTAAGAATCTAGCAACATTTCCATAATCTCCAAATAGTTATATAGTTTGTTTTCAGATAAATTGTTCTTATTAATTTGGACGAACATCATATGGTTTTAAAGCTCTGTTAACTTCTTAAATGGAATATAAGACTAGCTAAAATAGCTTTTTTTCAATTTATGCTCAAAAAGTTTAGATGTCAGAAAACAAAGACAAAAGGGTGCCAATTACCACTGGCTATGAGCTGCTGTGGTTACTTCATTATTGACACATTCTTGAATCAGTAATGTTTTGAAATTCAGCCAGCTACAGCCAAACCATCATCCCTTTTTAGAAATACCCATTTTCTCATTTTTTCAACTAGAGATGACGGTTGCACAACATTGTGAACATGCTAAATGTTACTGAATTTACACCTGAAAATGATTAGTTTTATTATGTGACTTTTACCTCAATAAAAACAAAATTGTTCTCTACTTTTTAATAATTTATAATTTGGCTTAATAAATAAATAAGGCTTCCCAAAGGTACTAGGGGATGAAATTCTCCCCATGGTCTGCTATTAACCCAAAGCTCTGTAACGAGGATACACATTTAGCAACACCTTTAATCTTGATGTAATTCAAAAAATACATAGGAAGTTTTTTTTTAATAATTACAAAAAGCATTTAAAATGTCATTTCAGTTATTGCATAGAATATTGCATAAAAAGCCAAGTGTTCTCTGTAAACAACTGAAACCACATGACTTAGAATAATGGCTGGCAGAACTCCACCTCTAAGTCTGCAGAGGTGTCATTACTCCATTAGTGATAATGGCTATTGATCTAGCCTCCTGGAAAAACTAGTAGGGAAAGAGAATATTTAAGATAGCAAGAATTTTAAACTACATTGATTCCAAGAAGACTTTTTTTATATACTTAAGATAGCCTTTTGCGGTCAGCACCCCCCAATCCATTCAATTCGAAAAGATGAGTAGCTCAGAACCTTTTCTCCCTCCAGAGGCAGGTACCAGTAGCCTCTTTAGCATATTAACTTGTCAAGACGCTATTTAGAATCCAAAGAACAAGACAGAATTGCCTAACAAGGAACAGCTTGGTGTTCACTCCCCCTTTAAATGGAAGACTACAGGTTTCTCTTAAAAAACTAAACTTCTGGGGTGCGTCAGGCTCAACTGGAAGAGCATGTAACTCTTGATCTCCGGGTCCTTAGTTCAAACCCCGTAATGGGTGCAGAGATCACACACACAAAAAATAAAAAATAAAAAAAATAAAAACCTCTAAACTTCCCCCTTCCTTCTTCAAAACACTGCATGCTATTCCCCATCCTGGTCACCAACACACAACTACCACTCTCCACAGGTCCCAACAGTATTGTTACCAGGATAATTTCATTAAATGCAAATAAATTGAATCCTCCTATCATCAGGATGAATTCAGCCTTAGAAGGGCACTCGCTTAAGTGACAGGACTGAGTATTTTCTTTATATCTTTACCTTCCAAATTCTCCACAATAAGATGACTTTTATAAATACAGGAAGAAACAAAGTTTTATAGTTACTATTTTTGAGCATCTACTATATTCCTTATTTAATCCTCACAAGTTCTTCAAGTAGATATTCACCTATTTTACAGATGAGGAAAATGAGGGTCAAACGTAAGCATACTTCCTCAGTCACAGTAAACAGGCTTGAAAAAAGGTCTGCTTTATTTTACAACTTTTTTCCTCCATACTCCGACAAGAAGCAGAAGTATAAATATGGCAAAAGAGAACTTTTCCAAATCTCAATGTAAAGTGTTACGAATTCTCTTAACATTACTGAAAATGACTCAGGAAGTCATAATTTTTTAAGGCTTTTATTAAAACCTGCCAAGTTAAATGATTTGCTATAAACCCAAATATACAGCCTACCCACACTATGACCAGAAGACATATCTTTTAAAACTGCTATTTTTATTCCATTATTGTTCAATTTTAACAATGACACAAATGTTTTAAAATACAAATGTATCTTACACTGTCATAAGTAAACTAGAAATTGGAAAATGAATAGGCATATCTAGAGGTCACTGATTTGCATGCCTAAAGGTAAATGAAATCCTTGTTTTTTGGACCAACTATCTGGTGAATAAGGTGAAGCGCTTAATTCCACCTGCTTATCTGCTAATTTCTGCATTACCTTGGACAAATGCCATTTGCATACTCCCTACCAGCCCTTAGGTGCATTGCAGCCTCTGTGTCATTGTGTGTGACATCACTGGGTTGCTATGGATATAGGTGCGAGGTCACTCACTTCCCTGTGAAACTAGAAATACGGAAAAATTAGAAGAGTCTAACATGAACTAAACATATTTCCAATACTGTTATCTATTAAAAGCACAAGTTATCATTTGAGCTTTAAAGTGTTTTAAGATAGCATCTGTGACAATACATTAATACAGCAATACTCCCAATTTCAGAATCAGGGCTCTTCCTTAATAAGAAAAATCATTTTCGTTAAGGTAAGCTGGCTTAAATAAAAAATATCAGCATTGTTATCTTTTATGAAACAGCAAAGTTATTCAAGAATTTATCTGTGGTACCTACATTGCTTCATTAAAAAGATCTAACATGCAAGATACACTCCTGAATTCACTTCACACTGGAGATGCATTTTCAAAACCTTTGTTACATAAGGCAGGAAGTTAAATGTTAAGACAGTGGGAAACCTAAATCATTCATTAGATAATTCTCCATCTTTCATTTAATAATGCTCAATACTTGCCCCCTCCTCTAATATCAAACTCCTTGATAGCCCATTAGATAAACGTAGTGTTACTGACAAAATGGTGCAATATAGGCAGGAATCTGCATCCCAGACAAAATGCGACAACTGGCGATCAGCATTCTCTTTTCATCAGTATGGAGGATGCGCTAGCTTTTCAAAAAAAAAAAAAAAAAAAGCCTCAGATTTACCTACAACAAATTATTTTTAAAAATAAAAAGACTTTTTCTCCTTTAAAATAACTCCTCCCAGCCTCCACCCAGTCTAGGCTCTCTGCAATATGACAAATGCAGAATCTTCTAGAATGACTTGATACTGCCTCCCACCACTGCTTTGTTTGCAATTATCAGATCGGAGAGAGTATTTTTTCAACTTATAGGAATCTCAACAGATGTGTGCCTGTATTTAAAAAAGAAACAGCATGTGCCACAAACTGAACCAGTCACCTAAATGCATAACCTTTATTTTAAATACAATACCTACCCTTTACAATACAAAACACACACACACACACACACACAAAGGAAAAAACGGAGGACACGTTGTGAACGATCAATGAAAAAGCTAGCGAGACATACGTTCCCCCTGCCTAAAAGCAATAGGACTTGCTTTGGGGTATAGAGAAAGAGGAGCCTTTTGTTAAGGAAAACGTGAGAGCAGCAAGGAGGTTTCGGTTTTGCACCACTGAGCCCAGGATTTCAGGAGAGCCCCCATTTTTCCTGAGTAGGTTCTAAAGGATCCATCAGGAGAGGAAGATTTGGGGGGCGGGGGGGCCAGTATTGGAAAACCAGGAGACCTGATGAGTGAATGGGAAAGGCGCCGCCCAGACACCGGGGAGAGAAAGAGGAACCGCATCCATGCGGTCCCCCCGCCCCCACGCCCAGGCAGCGAGGGGAAGTGGGGCACAAAGGATGTTCACTGCCCCCGCTCAGGTCCCCAGCGGACCCGGAGACACGGGGCCAGAGACCCCGCTCCCGAGACCAGCCCTGCAAGATCCCGCCCCAGCCCGAGCCCGGGGAGGGCCTAGGAAGCAGCACCGCCGGCCCTGGGGGACGCTCGAGGAAAGGCCGCGTCACAGCCCGGGTCCCTATCGCTGTCGGGGCCCTCCCCAGCCTCGCGAGTGGGTGAGGAGGGGCGGCCAACGCTGCAGTCGCAACCGGCAACTAGTCCCGGGGCCGTCCACCCGAAGACCCGCGTCTGCGAAGGGAATGGGGCAAGACGGGGGGAGGGGAGGAGAACTCACGTTCTTCATGGCCGCGGCCATGTCGTCGTAGCGCTCCGCCTGCTCGGCGAGCCGGGCTTTCTGCACCAGTTGCTCGCGGTCCACCATCTTCGCGGACTGGGTCGGGCCGGGTGAGGAGATTGGGGCGGCCTGAAGGGCTCGGAGGGCGGCTGAAGCGCGGCTGGAGCCCGTGTGCCGGAGGGACCGACCCACGAAGCTAGCAGCTGAGGCGACGACGGTGGCGCGGAGGATGTGGCTCGAGCAGCGACCGCGGGACCGGGCGCGAGGCGGCTGCGGCTGCTGTGCGTGCCGCGGGCGGACAACCCCCTGCGGCCCCGCCCACGCCGCGTGACGCAACCCGCCCCTCCCCGACCCCGCCCCGGCCCTTCCGTTTCTCCGGCTTCCCTTCCCCAACTCAGCTTGCGGCCGCTTTCTGGGCGTCCCCCTCTTCCTCCTTGCCCCTCGCCGGTGCTCCCGGTTCTTCACTTCGCCCCGATTCCTACGCCCCAGTTTTGCCAGACTATTCTCCAAACTACGCCCTTACACCTCCGCCCTGTCAGGCCCAGCGCGTGGGCCCCTGGGAGTTGTAGTTCACCCTGCCGTGGGGTGATACGTTGGAGAGATCAAGGACAAAGGGGCGGTCAGGACTACATCTCCCAGTAGCCATAGCGCGTGATTGGTGGAGAAGCGCGGGCGTGGGGGGGTCTAATTCCGCGGCCACTGGGGACCCCTGGCGGGGACTGAGGCTGCATCAGTCCAAGCGAGTGCTGATTCACGGCCCCGCCCCATGTTCTCCGGGAAATTACGAGGGTAGGGGGCCGAGGCTGGACCTCAGCCCCCGCTCCCTGGCCCTGAGATAAAGTAGCAGCAGGCCAGGGAGGGACAGAGGAGAGGACCCGCGTCCTCCGTAGATCCTAACTTGCCAGGGTAGTGCCCCCTCGAAGGATGCGCTGAATTAAGGAGCTTAGTATTGGGAGCTAAACTGTCACCCTCTCCCACAAGGTTATATTTCCACATACCCGCTTTGAGGTTCGTGGACCTGAAGAGGTGAAAGCATGGACGGACAAATACTGGCCAGGCAAACTGGTTGATTTACGGAAAGGATTCAGCTGTCTGCAGGATGACACCACCCCCCACCCCCCCGCCCCCCCCCCCCCGCCCCGGGGAGCTCCTTCCTTTCCAGGGTGGAGTGTCAAAGATTCAATTCTGTTGCCAAGAGCCTATTGTATTAACATGAGGTTTTATCTGAGGGTTAACCAACTCTTCTTTCCCGACACCTAGGATTTATATACGGAGGTCAGGCTGAGATTCTTACTCATATGCTTCTCTTTTCCACATCCCATGTAGCTCACATGCCCGCAGTTTTGACTGCAAATTTTATTTGCTAATTTTTTTCACCAGTTTTCTGTTGAGCACCTACTGTGTGCCAAGCACTGTTCGAAGCAATGGGGGAGAGCAAGGAACAAAACAAAAAATCCCTACCCCCCAAAAATAGGTGATATAGATAAATATGTAGAGTCTGTTAGGAAGTGATAAGGAGTTGAAAAAAAAAATACGGGATAGAAGTGTTGTGTATGAGAGAATCTAGAATGAAGGAGTCTCTGAGGGAATATTTGAGGCTCTATGCCAGATGGTAAAGGAACAGGTCACGGAACCCTACCCTCAAGGAATTTGGGGTGTTTTCAGTGTTGTTAAGTTTTGTTTGTTAATTCTTTCAGACTGGATAGGGAGAAGTTCTGAAAAGCTTCTCCAGGGAGATTGGTAACATATCCAACAGAGCTCTTAAAAGATGTGGAGCATTTGAGAGCATGAAAGGGGCACAGGCAGGAGGACTCCCAGATGTATTTGTTATTAGGCAAAGAATCAATGTGTTTTTTGCCTTAAGTGATGGGTAGTGGGACTGGGGATGGAGTCAGGAGCCAGAACATGAGGAGCCCTGAAAGGCAGGCAAGGGAGTGAAGTCTTTATCTTGAAATAAATAGGAAACCTACGGAGAGATTTTAATGAGGGACAGAAAATGATGAGATTTGCATTTTGTGTTCATCATCATTGCTTCCTCAGAGCTTACTTAGCATAGCGCCTGGCACACAGTAAATATGTAGAACATATGAAATAAATGAATTATTGAATGCATGCACTTCATGAAGGGAGCCCGTTCTGGCAGAAGCGGAAGAGAGGGACTGAGTGGAAGAGAGGGTCTAGTGAGGAAATAGCTCTCCTCACCACCAACATGGGATCTAGCCCCTATTCTCTTACTACAAACACTGAGCAAAATACAGTCTTGCTGGTGAATAAACCTTCCCACTTCCTTCTGTCTCTTACATGAATGTTGACCAAGTCATTCCTCTTCCTCTCTCTTCCTCCCTGCAGGCCAGGCCTGAACCATTAGCCTGGGCATCACAGGTCCGTGGCAATGAGCCCTGAGAGCCAACCCTGCTCATCCTCCTGTGCATTGTAGGTGTCAATGATTCGGGCCCCAGACACAAAATCTTGGGAACTTCCTGGCACATTTCAGGCTGCCTCTCCGACCTCTCCACCTCATTTCCTTCCTCCATCACTCCAATGTGTATTAAAAATCATCATCATCATCATCATCATTTTAAAAATCCAGGCCGGGGCGCCTGGGTGGCTCAGTTGGTTAAGCGACTGCCTTCGGCTCAGGTCATGATCCCGGAGACCTGGGATCCAGTCCCACATCGGGCTCCCTGCTCGACAGGAAGCCTGCTTCTCCCTCTCTCACTCCCTCTGTTTGTGTTCCCTCTCTGGCTGTGTTTCTCTCTGTCAAATAAATAAAATTTAAAAAAAAAAAATCCAGGCCAAATCTGTTTGGGAAAAGTAAAGCAGATGCAAAGAAAAGGATGTTCCAAAGCCAAAGAGGAATGACATCTGCAGTCTCCACATCAAAGCTTCCCTCCAATGGTGCAAGGGAGAACTGGCCCTGCCCTCCTTTTCCTCTTTAATGTTAAGACTGAGCTTAAAGCTGCAGCAGCCCAGCAGCCCCTGGCTGTTTAGAGGATGACTTTAGAGGCGGCATTACACAGAGCAAACAGCTTGATATTCTGACTCCTTTCTCCACTTCCTGATACTGCTGAAAAAGAAAACAAAAACAAAAACAAAACAAAACAAAAAAACCAGGGAGCAAGGAGGTGGAAAACTAGCTTTCTGGCTTCTGCCTGGCCCCCAGCTCTGTATGTGAAGGCCATCCCTTCTCAGGGTTTTAATTTCCCCAACTTTGAAGTGAGAAATCAAACAAAATAAGCACAAAGTGCCCCACCCAGCTGTGACAAGTCATCATTCTAGGTTCAGCGTGTTCTTCCTCTTTAGCTGTGGAAACAGGGAATCGGTACCTGCAGGACAGGGAGATGGTTCAGTCCCAAGGATGGAGCGACTCAGAATCATCCCTGTTCTGGAGACCAGAAAGTCACGACCCCAATAAAAGAGAGGCTATGTGACCAGCCAGATTTCACACGTCAGTGACTGAGAGCCTAAATTCAAACCCAGGCAGATCTTCCAGACTCCCTGCCCAGGCTAGGGGTAATCTACCCTTTGACATGGACTTGGGAAGGGGGGCCCTTCCCCTCTGGTAATGGACCTGATACAAGGGCGGGCACGCTGTACAGCTGACCCTCAGCCCCATCTCCAGTGCGGGAGGACATGACCTTTAGATCCATACTCTCAGGCCGAGATATCTGGCAGAGGAGCAGGCCAGCCGGACACATTCGTGTCCTGCAGTTACTGTGGAGTCATAAATCACTGCAGCCCCATCCCCTGGCTCCTGGCTTCCTCCTGCGGCTGAAAAGCTCCCTGATTGGAGGGGAGGCAGCAGAAGAGGCAGCAACAGCAATAGCAACACTTTCTGATGCAGACAATACTCCCCACCCTGTCCTCTGGGAACGCTTCCCTGTCACTCTCCTAGCCTACCAGGCTGTGGTAGGGGCAGCGCAAGTAGGCAAAGGACAACAGGGAAATCTTCGTGGGTTGTCCACCTTCCTAAGGAGAGTGGGACAGCGAAAGAAGCCAGTGGGGGGAGGCAAAACCCACAGGCTGCAGCCTTGACTTTGCTATTAATCTTGCTGGGTGACCTTGAACAAGTCACTTTACCTCTCTGAGCCTCAGACTGTGCATCTATAAAAGAAAAGAACTGGATGGATGCATCTTAAGATCTTCCAGCCTGTGGCAACAGCCTTTCAACTGGCCTGCTTCAGTGCCTGCCCAGCCTCCCCAATAAAAGATCTGAAAGGTCTTTCCAAATATACATCCCAGCTTCTCCTTCCCTAGCCTTGACTCCCATGCAACTCCCACTGCATGTGGGCCGAAGTCCCTGCTCCTTAGCCTGGAGTTAAAGGCCTTTCCTAAGGGCCCCTGCCTGCCCCTCTAGCTGAATCTCTTGCAAGAGCTCTCAACTGGCATTCCCAGCCATGAAGCACCCTCTTCCAACTCTGGGCCTTTTCTTTTCTTTTTTTTTTTTTTAAAGATTTTATTGATTGATTGATAGCAGGAACAGGAGGGGTAGAGGGAGAGGGAGAGAATCTCAAGCAGGCTCTGTGCTGAGCTCAGAGCTTAACATGGGGCTTGATTCTATGACCCCAAGATCATGACTGGAGCTGAAATCAAGAGATGGATGCCCAATGCACTGACCCACACAGACGCTGTAGTTCTGAGCTTTTTTCTTTTTTCTTTTCTTTTTTTTCTTTTCTTTTCCTTTCTCTTTCTTTCTTTCTTTCTTTCTTTCCTTCCTTCCTACCTTCCTACCTTTCTTTCTTTCTTTCTTTCTTTCTTTCCTTTTTCCATTTTTTAAAAATTTAAATTCAGGGGGTGCCTGGATGGCTCAGTTGGTTAAGCAACTGCCTTCGGCTCAGTCATGTTCCCGGAGAGCTGCTTCTCCCTCTCTCACTCCCCCTGCTTGTGTTCCCTCTCTAGTTGTGTTTCTCTCTGTCAAATAAATAAATAATCTTTTTTAAAAAATTTAAATTCAATTAATTAACATATAATGTATTATTGGCTTCAGAGATAGAGGTCAGTGATTTATAGTCTTTTATTTTTTTTAAGATTTTATTTATTTATTTGACAGAGAGAGATCACAAGTTGGCAGAGAGG
>PITA01025101.1:0-24992 GCA_004023965.1 Spilogale gracilis
TGAATATCCAACTTTTGTAGCAACATGGACTGGACTGGAAGAGATTATGCTGAGTGAAATAAGCCAAGAAGAGAAAGTCAAGTATCACATGGTTTCACTTACTTGTGGTGCATGAGGGGTAACCTGGAGGACAGTGGGAGAAGGAAAGTAAATGGGAACTAGGGTAATCCAGGGAGGGAAACAAAACAACAGAGACTTTGGACACAGAAACAAACTGAGGGACTTGGAGCGATGGGGGTAGAGGAATGGGAGAGCCTGGTGGTGGGTACTGCGGACGCCTAAAGCGCGGAGCACTGTGTGTGGGGAATGGGGAATGAATCTTGGAACACTGGAAAAAAAAAATTTAGTAACAATAAAAAAAAGTAGTACTTTAAACCCATATGCCACCCTTTTGTAAGGGTCCATTTCTTTTGCAAGTACTAGATATTCAGAGAGCAAGTAATGAAAACTTGGCCCCCTATGTAGTAATAGCCTTCATGCATTTCTCAGAACCACTATAATTCCTCAAAAACTCCAGTTTGAAGTTCCTGCTTCTCTTTAATAATTCTCCAGATATTATGAACTGAAATAAGCACCAATAAAGTATAGGCATAGAAAAAATAATAAATAAATAAATAAATAATAAATAAAAGCATAACTTTTAGTTTTTCTGAAGTTTATTTTCTTCTTCTATAAAATAAGTATAACACTACCACTTGCTTCATAAGGCTTTTGTGAGCATTAGATGGAAAAAGCCTTGTATAAAATCTCTGGATCTGCCAGATATACTTAAGTTTTCAGTAAATACCTGCTGCTATTACCCTTAACAATTATTGCTATACATCACAGTAACAATTCACAACAGCAAAATGTAAATACATTTTGGAAATGTATAATATAAAAGCACCATGCAAATGCACATTTGAACCTAGTAGGCATTCATAAATAAGTTGAAACCCCCTATGAAGGGGATACCTCAATGCAGATCCACTGAGACATTGCTAGTCTAGTTTGTACAGGTGCCTTCTACAAAAAAATTCTGTGAGTGGCATTAATTTAAATAAGCCTATATTAAAAGATCATCTTTTTTAAAAATTTTATTTATTTATTTGACAGAGAGAAACACAGCGAGAGAGGGAACACAAGCAGGGTGAGTGAGAGAGGGAGAAGCAGGCCTCCCGCCGAGCAGGGAGCCCGATGTAGGGCTCAATCCTGGGTCTCCAGGATCATGACCGGAGCCAAACGCAGTCGCTTAACCAACTGAGCCACGCAAGCGTCCCTAAAAGATCATCTTTTATGTTTATTGCTAAATATAGTATTCGCTTGTAGTGGATTCACAGTATTGTGTATAATATTTTAAATACAAATTCAATTTTGAGATAATTTGTCATTTCTTCCATATATTTCAAAGGCATATTAAAACAAAATTGATGAATCTTAATATTATCAAAATAAATGATGAAAGTATCTAGAAGAATTAGAGAAAAATGTTTAGTAAACACATACTCTGAATTAAAGAACAGAAAGGAGTTATCATCATTATTTTAAATACTCTTTTAAAGAAACCCAGCATTGAGATAAAATGAAGGAGAAAAACAGTAACTTATAGCAGAAGCTTTATATTCTTGGATCTTTTATATTTTCTCCATTATGAGTCTTAAAACATGAGGCATTAACTTACAAATAATGGGAAACATAAAGATATATCAACTAGTTACAAAATGCAATGGAGCAAGATGTTGAGATAAAATTGGCTGGAGATTGAAGTGGGAAGGATCAAAAGCAGAAAGATTCAGGCCTCAGAAAGTGTAATCAGAAGACTGTCAAATTTCACTGATGTCTCAGTGCAGCTTGCAGATTGATGAATACTACTAACAATATATCAATGGAAATGTCTGTGGCAATGCTGGATATGTTTTCATCAGTGTGAGAGAAGATGTCTGTAAAGATTGATAATAAATATTTTGAAGTCTTCTCTCATTGTTCATAAGTGCTTTTGATCATTAATTACAGGGCCTTTTCTTTATTCTCTTTGTGATTTTTATTCAGAAATGGTATATGAACATGGTTTACCTGCTCTTTCTGTATTTGCCCTGCTTTCCTGTTTCAGGTTATAGTACAGGTGTCAGTGTGTGTACTCATGAATGTGTGTGTAGGCATAGGTACGTGCTACTTCTATATACATACATGTACAATATTTTATTGTTCTTATTGGAGTCATTGCCTATAATTTTTGGTTTCCTTCCAGGTAACCAATGCCTTTGGTTACATATACACAAAGTACATTATTGGCAGCAGCAGCAAAAAAATAGGTTATTAGGTCATTTATGTGCTACCTGTTGGGAAAAGACCAATATGTCATACAATATCAAGAATATAACATGCTGGGGTGCCTCAGTGGCTCAGTTGGTTAAGCAACTGCCTTTGTCTCAGGTCATGATCCCAGAGTCCTGGGATCAAGCCCCGCATCAGGCTCCCTGCTCAGGAGGAAGCCTGCTTTTCCCTTTCTCACTCCCCCTGCTTGTGTTCCCTCTCTAACTGTGTTTCTGTCAAATAAATAAATAAAATATTAAAAAAAAAGAATACAACATGCTCACCTCAATACTTAACTAAAACAAAATAAGAAAACACTTCCAAGTCTTTTTTTTTAATACAGCCATGCTTATTAAAAAAAACAAAAAAAAACAAAAAAAAACAAAAACAAAACAACAACAACAATAAAAAACTTTCTGCATTGGAGGAAATCTCTAAAGCAATACTTGATATTGTTAAAATCATGCATAAATCTGGGTCTATATGCATGAGATTTCATAAATTTGTGTATCTACTTTTGGTGGGCAGACTCAAGTCTAAGAATCATTTATCATGCTAAGCTACTTCCATTTGGTGTGAAAGTAAATTCTTCCTTGAGAACCATTTAAATGGATGAAATGAGCTCTTTTTCTACTCTGTATTTAAGTGATGTGCACATGACACTACATATTTTAGATAAAAAAGCTTGAGTTTTGTGGATTAAAAACATAGAAGTATATTTTTATTCAACCTGATTTTCTAATGGAACACAAGATACTTTCCTTCTGAGTACATGTTGTATAGTTCTCTTGCAGACATAATTTTCCTATACTAATCTATTATTAGATGAAAAATATTTCATTGAAAATAAATACTAGTTGAAAGAATGAATAATATTTTAGCATATTCAATAATTTGGCTTACACAGTATAGAAAAGTTTAAAATAATGAAGGATAAACATTACTTGCAATTTACTTAATTACTCTACAAAGTTTTAATTAACTCTCCTGTGGATCAAGTAAGGTGTTATAGATAGTTCTAAAGATATTCTTCGAGTGAAATTAAATTAGTATAAATTGGACATTAATGTACTTCACCACATAATGTCTTGTTTCTAGGTTTACTGAACTAAAGACATCAAATGTGAAAAAAAAAATATAGGCAGACTATAGTAAAATTCTTCCAAATAAGAAATAACAAATAGAAATAATTTGTGGAGGACTGAAATTAAGACTATTTCAAAGTCAATTTCTTCGATAGTATCTTTTTTAAAGGAGTCTCCACAGACAAATTCTTAATTTACAAAATTGGGGGAATGTTAACTCATTTTAATCATAGCTATCTGGTCTAGGCTATGTTTATCCTAGGGTTACAAAGCTAAGACCTGCCCATTAGCTTAGAGGCACATTTGGAAGTGCATTTAAAGAGTTTCAATAAAAAGCATTATCTTCAAACTTATAAAGGCAGTAATGCCATGTTTCCAAATTTCACCTACTCAAAGTAAGAAGAAATAAAGTGTAACAACCAAACCATTACAATGTCTGTGTATGTATCTTTTTCTTTCCAACTAAAACTTCTAAAACTGTTTTGGTAGTTTAGTTTTGCTTGTGATATGGCTTATTCAGCCTTTGCTTTTCTGAAAAAAAAAGTTATTTTGTCTTAATTTGTGGAGAACATTTTTATTGCATGAAAATTCTAGGTTTGCGTTTTTCTTTCTTTTAAGCACATTCATATTATTCCAATGTTTTTTGGCTTGCCATTTTCTCATGAGAAGTTTGTATCATTATTACCTTTGCCTCACTTTATACAATCATTTTCTCTGACTTCTTAACAATTTTTATTAGTAATTTTATTATGATATGGTTCAGTACAATCATGTCTTTTGGACCTATGCATTTATACTGTATTTTTCATTAAATTGGGAGAGTTTTCAGCTAAGCTCTCGCCACATATTTTTTTTCTCTCAATTCCTCTCTACCTCCCAAGTATGTTAAAATGCTTGATACTGTCACTTAGATCATTGAAGTGATCTTAAACATCTTAAAATATTTCAGTCTTTTTCTCCTCCATGCTTTATTTTGCATAGTTTATATTGCTGTGTCTTCAAGTTCACTGTTCTTTTTCTTCTGCAGGGTCTATCTTTTCTACTACTAAGAACATGCAGTGAAATATTCATTTCATACATGAAATTTCTCATCTCTGGAAGTCTCATTTGATGAATTTTTAGTTTTTCTAATTTTCTCTTTTTAATATGTTCATATTTTTCTTTACATAATTCCCCACCTTTATAATAATTACTTTGAAGTTCCTGTCTGGACACAGCAAAAGGCAGCATAGCAATTTCTGCCACGGGTGTCAGGCCCCTCTCCAACTAACCATATGCTCAGAAAATGCCTTCACAAGACCAAGGATTCTGGATGAGGGATTACAGAACCTGAGCAACACATGGTAATAAGAAAAGGCACATTGAGGAGGGTAGAAAAGATGGATTCACACTACCCAGAACAGAGGGACACCTTCCCTGTGGGAAAAGGAGAGTAACATGGACCACAGACCCAAAGAACACCAGAACTGCTGTCCCTGTACCACCCGGCTCACACAGCCCTAGGTGGCTGCATGTGGGCTTCCACAAACCTAGCCCCCACTACCCCATCTGGTGCCTATGGCTCCAGGCTTGTAAGGCCCAGGGCAGCTTCTTGGGCACTCCTGGAAAATGAGGCCCGAGGCCCTCTCTGGCACCTGTTGGTTTACAAGGTCCTAGGAGGCTCCCCATAAACCAGGCTCCATGGTTCTCATGAAGCAATGGGCTCACCTGTCATCCCCCAACTCCAGCCCCTTCTTCTACCCCCTCTCCACTCACTTGCCCACTCCAACAGCCCTGGTGGCATCTGTGGCCTCAGGCTCTGGGCAAACCCCAGAGAATCTGGTTCCAGAAACCCTAGGTAACCCCATGGCACCAAATCTTGGGTGGGCTCCTGCCAACTGTGAGCCCACCCGATGGCGACAGTGACCTCACACCTTTCTGCCCTAAGGGCTCCCATGACACCAGGCTTATATGGCAGGTTCCCAAGACCCCAAAAGCCCATCTCACCTCTGCACCTGAAGGCTCTAGCAGCCTCAAGCATTTCCAGTTGCCCCAGGCAGTTCCCAAGGACACCGATGTTTCCTGTTGCAAGTCTCCCAATGGAAAAAAACGTAAAAGAATATAAAGCTTCTGCTAAGTTGGTATTTTCTCTTTCATTTTACCCCAAAGGTTAGATTTCCTCAAAACAATATTTAAAATAAAGAACATTACTCTTCTATATTCTTTAATTCAGAATATATTCCTGAACATTTTTTCTAATTTTTCTAGATATTTTTGTCATTTCTTTTCATTAGATTAAGATTCATTAACTTTGTTTTAATATGCCTTAAAATTAAATGGAAGAAATGTCAAATTATTTCAAAATTGAGTTTTTAGTTAAAGTTCAGTTACATAGTATTGTGAATCTACTCCAAGTTAAGCTAATACTATATTAAGCAATAAACATAATAGGACATTCTTTTAATGTAGGCTAATTTAAATAAATGCTACTCACAGGATCTTTTTTCATTTTTTTTCTTTCTTTCTTTTTTTTTTTTTTTTTTAGATGGCACCTATGCAAGCTACACTACCAAAAAACTTAGTAGATCTACATTGAGGATAGTTCCCCTTCAAGTGGGATCACAATGTGTTTATGAATGCCTACCAGATTCAACCACACATTTGCATGGTGCTTTTTTATTATCTCTTTCTAAAATATATTTACATATATTCCTCATTTGTGAACCATTACAGGGTTGTCTAACAATAATGATTGTAAGAATGTTTTTATTGATGAAGAATACAAATCCAAGTCAGAAATATGTGGGAAAATGCAAATAATACTTTGTTTTCTGGATATATTAAATTTACTGATCAGAATTTTATAACCTAAGTATAGAACAGCACATCTTCTATTTGTTCTCTTGAACTCTTTATGCTGCATTGATAAAAAGCAATCTTTTTCAAGGCTGAGAGCACTCCTGACTTCCATACATTGCTATTAATGGGAAGGATAGATGAAAGGCCTATGGGTGGAGTGTTAACAGCAATGCCATTTGGTCAAGGAATAACTGTTCCTCACTTAGGACAGCATGATGCCAACCAAGAAAAGCACAACATCACCATATAGATTGGAGTCAAGAGAAAAACAAACTCATTGGTATTGCAGAGCAATGGTGTGAAAATTCTTGGAGGCTAGGGGTATGACATATGAGCTCACAGATGTGATGAAACAACTGTCCTGGGTCATCTACCAGAGATGATGGTAGAATGAATAGGGTAAGGGACACCTTACTATTGTCAGGTGCTCAAGACCAGAGTTAGGGGCACATGGCTGGAAGAGCTGATCAACTAGCCCACACAAGCTTCTCAAGTCCAAGAGTTAGTGGAATTTCATCAAACTAGAGACTACTAAATACACCTGTGTCCAACGTGATTGAGCATTACAACAAATTAACATGTATGTACCATTTTGGTGATCCAATCTCACATGATCTTGTCAAAGAAATACCATGCCAGTCATCAGAGCTATAAAAGCATGCCAGGTATCCTTTTTAGAATCACGGAGCCCTTAGGCAATCCCATAAACATGAATGCTGGAATTTCTTATGGCACTTAGTGGATACTAGGCATGGGAAGGTTCTGAGAGCCCTGAAAGGAGAGATGGGGTTGGGGGCCCCCAAAAATTCTGGTTAGAGATCAAAGAAACCCCACCCATATGTCACTATTAGCCTAAGCTGTCCTAGGCAATGGAGGGGACATTTGTGTTTTTTTGTGTTTTTGTTTTGTTTTGTTTTGTTTTGTTTTGAGAAAGTAAAGCAAGGGGATTCCCTGAAGCATGGGGCTAGGGATAGAGCCCTTGTCTGTATGGAAGGACAACTTCTTTTACTCCAGTACAGAGTTTCTAATCTCAGAACTAGTTCCTTTTTAACTGGATATGTCTTTGCTGTGGGGACTATCCCATGTATTGTAGGATGTTTATCAGTATGTTTGATCTTTCTCTACTCAGTAGATGCCAATTGTATGCCTCCCTCCCCACCTGTGACAACAAAACTCATTTCTAGATGTTACCAAATATTCTTTAGTCTCTAAAGAAGTAAAATCATCCCTGATTAAGAATCATCATTTTGCAGTTTGTTTTGTTCTACTGGTAAAGTATAACCCATCTACGTGTTTCTACGGACTCTTCTAGGTATTGGAAGAATTCTTTTATTGGCCAAAACCTTACTGTCTTCCAGTTCTGGAAATTGCTTTTCTTAAAATTCCCTGGAACTTTTTCCCACTTAATCTCCATAATTTTCCATATATGCATTTGTGTTTTAATATTCAGCAGCAGATTGAAGGATGGCCCTGTGCAGATTTCTTGAGCCCTTTCCCTGTGTAGTTTCCTTCTCTCAATTTATCCTGTATACTTTCCCCCTACCCCTTGCTGAATACTTATTTCTATCTACTCATTTTTCTAAGATTCTGGAATGTTTCAAGATATCCCTTTTTGTCAAGGAATCTCTAAGCAGAAAAGCTGGACTAACAGAGGGTACACTTCATTTTCTTCTGGATCACAATACCACCTTATAACTGACCAATATTTGAAAATAGTCATTCTACTTGCTTTGCCTGGTTTTAGTTGTTTATGTCAGGAGGGTAAATTCCATTCCAGTTACTTCTTAATAGCTGGGAGAAAAATCTCTCCCCCAAGCTGCTTTTTTTTTTTTTATTGTTACTAAATTTTTTTTTTCCAGTGTTCCAAGATTCATTCCTCATTCCCCACACCCAGTGCTCCACGCTTTAGGTGCCCCCAGTACCCACCACCAGGCTCTCCCATCCCTCCACCCCCCTCCCTCCAAGTCCCTCAGTTTGTTTCTGTGTCCAAAGTCTCTGTTGTTTTGTTTCCCTCCCTTCTTAAGATAAACTTATCAACCAGGTCTTTTATTTTTTTTTGTTGTTGTTGTTTATCTCCTCACTTCCCACTCTCACCTAAACCCACTCTAATCTGTATTCTCCTTTCCTCTTTATGCTGATTGGTATTGTCTAAGACTATTACATAGCTTCTACATTCCCAAGCTACTTGGCATTTCTTCACTTCTGAATTTACCTGACTTCTCAGTAGGGTAAGGCATTTTTGGTACCATCTCTCTGCTTGGAAAAAAAAAACAAAAATAAAATTGAACAAAAGCAAACCTTCCTTCCTTTTGTTTTGACATACTGGACATCCAGCTACTTTGCTGACCATATTTTTTGCTATTCTAGTCTTCCCCATCTAGCTATCAGAAACCTCATAGCTTAGACCTAGACCCCTCCACTAAGCTCTAGACCAGTACATTCATTTGCCAACTTGACATTTTCACTACAAAATCTCAAAGGAATACCAAATATTACCATCTTCTCAAATACAAAGCACTCCAGTTCACTTGCTCCAAAACATGATTCTCTTCCTGGGCTCCCTATCTCAATAATTCATCTAGCTATGCCAAAAAAGGATATCCTTGACAACTTCCTCGCCTTCACTCCATACCATCCATCATTAAATGCTGTCAGTCAACTGAACCCCCTACACATTCTATAAATTCATCAAATTCTTCCCCTTCCAATCCTAGATCAAATCAACTTAATATCTTTTAGCCTACTGCAATACTTTACTAAATGATATTTCTTTATTTTCACTAGCTTCTGTATAACCTCTCACCCTGCAGCCAGAATGATTTCAAAACACAAGCTAGTTCTGACAACTCCCACTTCAGTGGGTTGCTTGGTATCCGATCTGCCTTTGTTTCTCTGACTCTGTAAATACCTAGTATCACCCTTCATTTTTCTCCATAAGGTTTTATTCTTCTTTATTGGATCTCATTACCTAGAAATATCTTCTCTGTTCTCCACTACAGACCACCTGGTAAGTTCTGTTGATCTGACTTCTGTAATGCTGTTTATATATGCCACCTACATGCCCATGTACTGTGGTTAGACTCACATTATCTCCTAGGTAGACTGATATTTATACACAAGTAGCTTCTTTCTTTATGTTAATTCATCCTAGATTACAAACCAAATAATTCTTTCTAAAATGTAGCTTCAATATGCTATTTCCACTGCTCAAAAAAAATATTAACAACTTCCCTTGTCACTGAAGAAAATATAGACTCTTCATCCTGGGTTTTTACATTTCAAGCAAATGTTCCTTCCTTATTTACCCTCAACCCATTATGCATGTCCTTTGCTTCCAGTTACACTTCTTCCAGGCCTGTGGACACTCTGCCTCAAATGCCATCCTCATCAATCTCAGACTTTAAAGTCCATCTGAAGAAGTGTCAGTAAATCCATTTTATTACAGAACTACAAAACCTATATGGCAAAATAACTTCCCCCTTTACTATTCTAGGCGCTTTCTTTGTGGCAGTACTTGTACCACTGTATTGAGTTATTGTAAAATTAACTATCTTCTTAACTAAACTGTTAAGTTTTGAAGGACAAAACTAATATTTACTCATTTTTGTATTTTAGTCCAGCTCAATAACTGCCACAAAGAATGCATTCAAAAATATTTCAAACATGAATTTAGTTTGCAAGTAATAAATCACTAAACTCTACTCCTGAAACCAATATTACACTATATGTTAACTAATTAGAATTTAAATAAAAACTAAGAAAAATTAATTTAGTTAGTTATAGCTATTGGGTAATGTATATTAGCTTACTGCTAGTCTCTCATGCTTATAACTGGATAGCTAAGAACTAGAACTGATCTCCTTTTGTTGGTATATAACTAAGAAGTCATCATCAAATATTTGGTGAAGATTTCACCTCGAGTCCATGAGAATTCCATGAGATTCTTTTAAAAAATGACAATTGTGACAGTAAAGTTTTTAAAGTCCTTATTATTCTTAGTGCTTTAAATATATTCACTTATGTATCTTAACAATAATTTGATGAAAAGAAGCATTATTATCTCTATCAAAAATGAGGAACCCAAGGTACAGAGACATTAAAGAACTTATACATGGTCATAGGATTAATAAGCAATGAATTCAGGATTTGAACCCATTTTTGTATTAATGCATTTACTTTAAATCTATATGACTTCTCTCCATATTAACTTACTTAGAATGAATAATAGTTTTCAGTTGTAAAATGTAAAACTATGCACAGAACTATTTTCCTAGCATTGAAATGTTACTAATTGTATCCTTGCTTACTTAATTAAATCATAAAGTTAAAGCTACATTAAGTAAAACATATTTTAAGATCACCCATTAGATAACAAACAGACGATCTTGTATTTTGATGATTTGAAACTGGTCATTCCATGTCTATACTATAATGTGCACTAAAATTTCTTTTTGTTAGTTTTAAATACTCTTGCATATTTATGTTAAGAATATAGTAAATTATTATATATTCTATTGATAACCAATTTTCCATTAGTTTGATATTTTTCCCATGATCATTTGCAAACTAATAAGAAACAGATTAGTATTGATTTAAAACTAGTAATGACAGAAATTTCACTACAGTAATATATGTAAATATAAAAGGAGAAATGGAAAACCTATAAGCCATTATGAATTCAACCCTTTAAAGGCGTATATACCCATCATAATATTATATTGCGTATTTCCGATCTTATGTTACTTCATGAACACGAACCAATGATTAATTGGAATAATTTTTAATGAAAATTGAGTATCACATTGAGGCATCTAGCCTTACTTGGTAGATAGTCATAGAAGTCCTGATGTACATAGTTTATAGCTTTGTCTTCACATTCTGGTGATATGGAGATGGTAATTAAAATACTGTATTCTAATTCTTCATGTCTGTGATGTTCTTTTTGTCATGCTCAACTACACTGAATAATCTCACAGAGTTTTCCAGATTTTAACTCTTCACCTTGAAAACCCAGATAACTTATAAATTACAGGTAGGTCTCACATTGCGCAATTCTACGATAACTGAGATCAGCATGAGGACATGGTTCCTACCCACATGAGCTTAGCGGGCTGAAAGATGGCCTCTCAAAAAGTATGCTCATGTCCTAATCCCTGGATCCTGTGATTGTTACCTTCGTTGGAAAAAGGGGCTTTGCTGTTGTAAATTAAAGATCTTGACGTGAGGAAATCATTCTGGGTTCTCCAAATGAGCCCTAAATCCAATGACAAAGGTCCTTATGAAAGAAAGAAAGAAATACATTTGAGGCAGGTAGAGGACAGAGAGAAGTGAAGGGGAGGAAGGTGACCATGGAGGCAAGGATTGTAGTAATGTGCCCATAAGTCAAGGAATGCCAAGAGCCAGCAGAAGCTTTATGAGGGCAAAGAAGAGATTCTCCCCTAGAGCCAGAGAGAGACTGAGACCATGCTGACAGCTTGATTTTGAACTTTGGCCACCAGAACTGAGAGAAAATAAATTTCTACTAATTATGACACCAAGTTTGTAGTCATTATTTATGGCAGACACAAGAAATGAATGCAGCAAACAGTGCCATTAACCAAGTACTCTGAAAAATCAAGGACTGCCTATATTTGTTATTATGTAATTTTGTCATTTACTTTCTTAATCTAGACCTCTAAATTATGTCCATATGGATATGGACATCTAATGTTGGATACATGTATAAATCACCTCAGTCTATGTGAATGAAGTGCCATCATTCACTGAACAGGTTTTTGGTACTAGTAAGATTCTTCAAAATTTCTTGAGGCAAGCATTTTACATTTTGCTTGCTTATTGTTTGTTTCTTCTTTCTTTTTCTTTCTTTCTCTTTTTTTCTTATTTTTTGTTTTGATAGAAGATAGGAGGAAAAGTAGTCACAATATTTAAGCACCAAGTCATCCTTCACTTCTACCTTAATGCCTCTAGGCTAAATGTTCCAAATTACTCTAAACCATTCTAATTGGCAAGATTTTCCAAATATGTACTCATTATTCTGCTGTCCTTTTACCAACTGACTGGCTCTTTTGAGAGAGCACCCTCCAATCCGTATTCACAGAGAGACAAGTATTTCAGAGCCCATTCTAATTTCTATCTTTGGTATACCCTAAGCTACTCTTCGTTTTTGTATACTATGTAAACATACCATATGTCATCGAAAAATAAATTGTTTACTGGTTATGTGGACTGATTAGTATTCTTAGTTCTTCCAGTGCTCACAAAAATATACTGTGGAAAAGATGAAAATCCACAAAAATAATAATGGGAGAGAGATCAATAGATAAGAGACTCCATCAACTTTTGTACAAATAAATGCAGCCACAGAGAGAAGGATGTTTTAGAATAGTGTTCGCACACTGATGCATAGGAGAGGAATGTTTATTAGACTCACTGAATCACAGAGATATTCTCATCTCAATGCTGCTTAAAATAGGATGAAGGAAGTTAAATGACGACATGAGGATTGGTTGGAAGTCAATATTTGGGGGGATCGATGTGTTCTCTTCCTTCATCTTACTGACCAAGTGACAAGATCCAAATGTGTACAGCCCCACTCTGATAAAAATAAAGGAGGCTCTTGAATTAGAGATGCCAAGTATGGACCAAATGCAGATTCTGACATATTAAGTTAAAAATAAAGAATGAAGGAAAATGCTTGATGCCAAATGGTTGACTTCTAAGATCCACACCTTCAACTCTGAAAAGACCAGCATTCTGATATCTACTTTCTCCAGAGTCTGAAAAAATGACATTTGAAAAGTTCCCCAGTGAAAAAGCAAACTCTTTTCCAAACACACTTAATATAGACCTTTATTCCCTTCCAGAATTTCTAGTTGTTTTTTCTTTACTTCCTTATTATTAAATATAATGGATGAGTCAATGATTAATCAAACATTTGAGTAAACTTTTGAACATGAGCAATGGTGATAAAATAAACAGAAAAAATGTAAACTTGGAAGAAAACAGCACAAAAGAAAACTTCCATCTTCTCTATCCTACTAGAATTTTAAAAAACTCAATTCTTACCTACCTCAGAGGTACACAAAACACTTGCATACATAGAAAGTAATACAGTTCTATTTAAAACAGCAAGAAATAGGGGTGCCTGGGTGGCTCAGTCAGTTAAGTGGCTGCCTTCAGCTCAGGTCATGATCCCAGGGTCCTGGGGTTGAGTCCTGCATCAGGCTCCCTGCTCAGTGGGCAGCCTGCTTCTTCCTCTGCCTCTGCCTGCTGCTCTGCCTACTTGTGCGCTCTCTCTCTCTCTCTCTCTCTCTCTCTCTCTCTCTCTCAAAAAAATAAATAAAATCTTTAAAAAAATAAAATAAGAAAGAGCTCTTGGCAGTTAAAGCTTTAATGGCTAAAATGAAAAAAAAATCAACAGAAAGATTAGATGAAAATCAAAGAAATTTCTTAGAAAACAGAACAGAAATAGAGCAATTATGAGATGGGAAAAAACTGAGATAGGATTCTATGAGATTAAATATCAGAAGGGTAGGATAGAGAAAATGGAACAAAGGTAATTAGCAAATAAGATGGCAAATTTTCCAGAACTGAAAGATGTCAGTCATCTGAATGAATGGTACTATTGAAAGCTCAGTGAAATGAAAGAAATATCCTCACCATTAAGCACATCAAGGCAAATGAAAATTCTAGGTGGGAGTACAAACTTCTTATTTTGTTCATGATGGTTTAAAGGTCGATTAATAATTTTAGTAAAATAAATGATATGACAATATGAGGATGATAGGGAGAGCTATGGAGTTTAATGTGAACCAAATCATCTATACTAATGGGATAATCATAAATAATGTTTAAATTTATAAATCAAGAAATATCACAACTGTATTCATAGAAATATAGAGGAGAGTATGAGAAAAATAAGCATAACAGAATAGAAAGGGACTTCTCTGAGTAGCTGATTGGAGAATAGTGTCTGCATTTTAGCTCTTTCTGTAGTATTTGATTTGCTATCTAATATGCATACTACTTTAATTTAAAATTTAACTTAAACATGTAGAAGGAGGGAAGCACAAGTAACAGAAGGAAGAGAAATGGATTATATGAATAAAATATAAACATTCGCATTGTAACTACTGTCTGAGCGACCCCAGATTTTTAGATTTCTTATTCCAAAATTGCTTCCTCCAGTTTCTCATTTGCTCATTATGAACAAAACTTGGATGATGAGTCAGAGAGTGTTAAGCATTCAGCAGAAAACCAGTCAAGTGTCTTAAATAATGACTTATTTTCCCCATATAACAGAAAAATCTAATTTTTAAAGGCACTATATAATTTTTGTAAAGGCATTACGTGAATTAAGTTAGCTGACTGTTAGATGGTTTCCCACTGGAATTTGAAAACAAGCCTTTTGAAGAAGAAAGATGTCAACTAAATTTTACCTTAGTCACCTATCAGACACTTTGGTAACGATTTACATATATCACCTCATTTAGTCTTACCAAAGAATTTGTAGAATATTATCTCCTCATTTTAGAGAGGAAAAACTGAGAGTCAAATACACTAAATAAGGTATCAAAAGTCACACAGTAAGTGATACAGTCAGTGAAGGAACACGAGACTGTCTTCGAACACCTGACTTTTTACAGATAAAAGAGCCAGTAGCTCATATTCTAATTATAGGAGGATGTCCCTTATGGATGCATACACTTCCATTTTTCATTCTAAAAAGCAAAAAGGCAGTGCTTGCTGATTCAGCAGTGAAAGGTGTATCCTAATTCAGATTTGACTGTTCTTCCAGGAGATCATAACTGAAAAGTGGGAAGTGTCACAAGGAACATCAAAACCACCAACTCCTCAGCATTCCGCTGACACATGATAGGTGAATACTGATAATCTAAGAAGGCGTGAATATTTTTTAAGTAAATGTAAAAGCCCAAGTATGAACTAGAGAATCTGAAGGTGTTGTGTTCACATTTTCCCAGCTAAAGTTCATAATTTTCAACAGGGGATGGTTCATAAGGTAAGAACCTGATTATAAACATATAAATAATGAAAATAATATTTTGTGGACACTTAAAAGTCCTTTTCATTTTTCTTCTCAACTAAATTGTTCCATGGTAATGCTGTTATCTCCATTTTATATGACAGACTGGAAGTTCTTACAGGATAAAGTGGTTAGATCTGACCTTAGGTCTCAAATGTCAAAGCTGGTGCCTTTAAGATGTTATTTTTGAGTAATCTCTACACCCAACGTGGGGCTCAGACTTACAACCCTGAGATCAAGAGTCCCTTGCTCTACTGACTGAGTCAGCCAGGCATCCCCAAGGCCCATGCCTTTAACCACATTGCTACATAACATCAAAAACTTTCACTTTACTAGACCACAGTGGAAATTAAGTTTGGTAACATATTGCCAGAATATGAAGGAAGGTCTAGTAGTAATATGGCTCGAAATAAGAACACAGAGCAAAAACAGTAGCCTCTATATGCTTTTTTCTTTGAACTTCTGTCATCTCAGAAGAACAGAGTTTGCCGCCCCCCCAAAAAAGTGGTCAATTAAAGGTAAGCATCGCTGTTCCATTTATGGGATTGAAATACAATAGATCCAATAGGGCAAAAGCCAAGGACTGCTCCCCCTGCTGACAGAACACTCCAGTAAAACTGTCCATAGCATCAGGGAGCAAAGTCTCAGGGACAGCAAGCAAGGGCTGGATTTAGGTTTCACTGTTTGTAAAAGATAATTAAAAAAAAAAAAAAAATCCTTCCAACTATCACTGGGCTACAGCTTACTTAAATCCCCCTTCTTGGGGGATGAGAGGAAGCAGACATAGGCTAACAGTCTGAATCTGGGCCAAATTTCCATGACTGGAGGAGTTACGTAGAGAAAATTTTGAAATTGCTAGACAACAGAGGAAAACCAACCAATAAACTCTCACCTCAAAACAACCTACCAAGTCATTATTTTGATAACCATGATGAAAATCAACAATAGAACAATAATTACCAATATCAAAAGTTAGGAGAAGGATTTTTCCAGATAAATGGGGAAAAAAGGTTGAGCAATCTGAATGAGACTTAAAAATAAATCTGTCAAGGATGGTACAATAGAAAATATCATAAAGTGAAACAAAAAATGGTGAGAAATAGAATGAGAGGATAATATGAAGAATCAATTACAATTACTAGAAATGAAATAAAAGTGCTATAAATGAAGACACAAAAGTTAAGCACAAAGAAGATGCAATTTAAATCCGTCATCACTATAATAAATAAAGCAAAACAAATGCTCTAATTTTTGTGTTTTGGTTCTTTAGCACTATTAGCAGCATAGGGGAAAGGCATTTTGTTAATAAAGCAAAATAAACAGAAAACAACAAGGTCTTCATTCATGCAGAATAAAGAGAACTAACATCTGAGTCCCCAATTTTTTGCTTCTTTTCAATTCCTTGTAAGACGAGAAGATTAATGACATGATGCAGTGGTTGTAACTGTCTATGATTAACTGACAGAGAGGATTTCTCTGGAAGTCTTTTCTCCATGTATTTGTGGGTTATTTTTTCCACACATTTGAAACATTACTTTCTATGAGATGTAGGGAAAAATATGTTTTGCTACATTAAAGAAAATAACCTATCCCCTATGCCTGGGTGTTCTTGTTCTCTCTCTTCCAAAGTATTTGCTGGCTTTTTATGAAGATAGGATCATAGTAATTGCAACAATGGTAATGGATGAGAGAAACGTTTTATGATAATGATCAGATTGCAGTCGTTTTTCCACCTTCTCTTTCTTGCATTGTGAATGCCTAAACAGTAAACCCCAGCGAATGTGTCAACATGCTTCTTGCAACATTTGAAACTGCTATTATCTATCCTGGAATTAAATATTTTTTTTCTGTTTGGGATATGAAACACTTTAATTACAATACAAATTATATGGCATAAACCATGTAGCATTAAACAAAGAACTAATTTGTGTTCTTTCTGTACCTATCCTTTGTTGACTAATTAGTTTCTCTATGAGACACCAAGTGACTCTTATAAATACAAACCTCCTGAGAGGTTAATTTTGAAGTGATTACAAATATTCCAGTAACCTGATAATTAATAGTTACATTTGCAATGCAGGAGTCTTCTAAAGCACCAATTGGTAACTATTGTAAATGAGTACAGATCATTGCCATCATTTAGGATGGTTTGCATCATTCCTTTCAGTCAATTGAGTTTCAGTGTGAAGCAGGATCAAATATTAAAACCATTATTATTCTAAAAACATGACCCTATGTGTGTGCATTTATGTGCAGCTTGTGTGTGTACAAGTACAGGAGACACACACACACATAACTGTCTGTGCATGCTATTAATTCATTCTCTCAGTCTGAACCTGGGCTATGACTGGACATTTTTTGGGGGGGTAGTTTTATGGTTTTATTTTTTTTTAAGATTTTATTTATTTATTTATGTGAAAGACACAGAGAGAAAGATAAAGGATGAGTGAGGAAAGGGGAAGATGGGGAAGGAGAGGGAGAGAGAATCTTGAACAGACTCCAAGCCAAGTGTGGGGCCCCTCCAGGAGTTTGATCTCATGACCTTAAAATCATGACCTGAGCTAAAACCAAGAGTCAGGTGCTTAATCAACTGAACCACCCAGGTGCCTCCATTTTTCATTTTATTAACACAGCTGTGCACACAGCTGTCTATTGATTTTCTTTGCTGTGCCACCTGTCATTGGGATTGGTGATTCTGATGGCAAGCTAGGCTGCTCTTTCCACAATGGATTTGCTGTTCTTGGAGGAGACATTGAGAACAATCTCTGGGCACTAAGATTTGTTGCACAACAGCAGCACTTGACATTGTTGACTAGGAATTTCCAGAAGCCATCGGGCATCACGTGGCTTTGTTTTCTTGATGCTCCCATAACCAACGCTGGGCATCAAGATCTAGCCCTTGAATCCTCTGTGCACCCTATTGTCAATGCCTCTGGGTTTCCACCAGTTGTGTGTAATTTTGACATATAGGTCTGACTTGTGCCTGATGAATTTCTTGGTCCTCTTTTTAATGATCTTTGGCTTCACGAGGGGACGGAGGGTGGCTGTAATGAGAGTAGGATGGCTGCCACCTCCCCAGGCAGCACCGAGGAAGAGGAATGGACATCTTTTAAAAAGATGAAGAAGTCCATTTATATAATGAATGCATATGACTCTTGGGAAAGAATTTACACTGTGGAAAAGGGATCACAAAGCCTCTTTCATAAAACATTAATGGACAAATGATTTTGAGAACAAATAGGTATCTACTATTCAGCTAGGATTCTGATCTCAGCTTTCATGCAATTACAAACAGGTCTTAGGAAGTAAAGGGCGTAAGAGATGAAAGCTGAAGTGTTTCCCCCCATTAAGATTTCTGAAAGTCTTTGTAATTCTAAAGTATCACTGACTGGATTTCATTTTATCTTTTCAGTTCCTAACTTGTGGTTATTGTTAAAGGTATCATATTAAACAGTTTCCTAAAAATAGATAAAGTACTAAAATTTGGGACCACTTTAAGTCTTAACTATTTCAAACTGTTTTCACATTCACCTAACTTTATGTATTAATACACTCCTCTCTAGAGTGGGAAAGAAAAGAGTAAGTCAACAATGCTCAGCAGATATTTGCTATAACGTGCAGCCCATTTTATTACTACCTATAGCCTGTACTGATGTGTATTTAATAGAGGCAATGATTATAATGATATTGCTGGGCTTTCCAGCTCTAATTCAAGGATTACTTCTCTTTTATCAGTGGGTAAGCTATAAATAAGAGAAAGCAAAGAATGATTTTAAAACATAATTTAATTCTCTTCTGGAATGCCTAACAAGCATCTCAAACCTAGGAAGTCCAAGCTGAGTTTCTGATAATCGTCACCAAACCTGCCCTTCTGAAATCTTCCTCCTCTTAGTTGTTGGCAATTCCATCATTCTAAATGTTCAGGTTTAAAACAGATTAGGTTCTCTCTTTATTTCAGCCCCGTTTCTAATATGTCAGGTAATGCTCTCAGCTCTAACTTAAAAACATATCCAGAATCTAATCACTACTGAATCCCTTGATCAAGCTTCTGTCACTTTTTCCTAGACCGTGGCAATAACCTCCTAATGGTGTTCCCTATTGTTTTCTTTGCCCTCCTTCTCTTTACACTAAATCCAGCAACCAGAGTGACCTTTGAAAATATAAGTTTGATTATATTCTTCTTTGTTCAAAATCTTCTGTGTCTTTCAAATTCATTAAGAGTAAAAGCCAAAGCCCCTTTCTATGACCTGCAAGGCCCTACATGATCTTGGCCCTCGTTACTTTTTTGAACTCTTGTCCTACATCTCCCCATCTGCTCCAAACACACTAGTCTCCTTGCTGTTTTTAAACAGTATCCAGGCACACTCCTGTCTGAAGTTACTTTCCTCAAGTGACCACCCTATTTAAAACTGCATCCTTCCTCCTTTTCAACCCAGTAATGCATATTCATCTTTCCAGCTTTCATTATTTTCCTCTTAGCACTTATACCCAGTAGGCTACATATTTTATTTACCTCATTTTCTTCTATCTCCTCCCATGAAAAATAAGATCTGCAAGGCTAAAGGACTTTTGTTTGTGTTTTTTTCCCTGTAAATATTGCCTAGCACAGAGTAGATGTTCAATAAATATTGTGTTTTTTTTTTAAATGAGAAACAGCACCTACCTTAGACATTGGTAAGAATAATGCTAAAATGCTTCCTTTAAACAAATAAATAAGAGGGACTTTGGCTAAATCAGAGCCACTGAATGCATGATACAAGTGAAAACAGCACTGATACTTTCTGCTATGGCTTCAAGATCAATGAAATCTACTTATTGCAATTTTGGACAGTGGTGCATTTTTTAATGTTTATTCTTCAATTTCCCATAGTCACTTTACTGGTATGATATACAGTCTTAAAAATATTAAAATACATTAAAATAAAATTTAATACTATATAAGTGAGACTAGCCACATTTATTTTTATTCACAGAATACCAATTTTTGATCACTACAAATCTTTATTTTCATGCTTATAAAATTAATCTTAAAAAAGGCCAGATGGGTAGTTTTGCTTATTTTCCACTGGAGTGTCTCCTTGTTTGATCAAAATGTGGCTACATCCCTGAGATTATGTCATGTATTTAAATATGATCGGCCATTTGTGTCTTGTGGAATAGTACTATATAGAATACTGTCCATCTACTACTACAATTTGAAAACAGAAAATTATGCCACTTCTCAAGCATTTTGGATGAATAGGCTGTATTCTTCTTGTGAAGTCCAGCCACCTTGACCTCTGTGAGCTCTGACCTTTGTGTGCTCATCTCAGCAGATCACTGGACTCTGTGTAGACTCTTTTTTCTCGGTTTCTGGAAACTTAGCTCATGTAATTGTAATCTCTATTCGGTGGTTCCCTTTCTCTTGAGGATCACAGTGTGGCACTGTTATTGTTCAATGTCAAAAAAACAAAACAAAACAAAACAAAAAAACCCTGTCATTTCTTTTGGTGTTTCTTATTATTTATGACCAGAGAGCTTGATTTCCTATTATTCCTTCTTGGTTGGGGGTAGAAGTCAATCATTAAGTTATTAAAATACAGGTGACTGTCATGTGCATATAGACACAGACATGTGAATCAACAAGAACTGGATTTATAAAAAGCCCAAGGGTCTAAACACATGTTTCTGTGCTGGAAAACCCAGGGATCTTTTTCAAAGTGAAAAATCTAAGAATTATATATAGGTTTTCCAGATATCAATGTGCATGTCCTTCTTACTGTCTTATATGTCTCTCAGTTTCCTCTAATCAAATGTCTTTTTTCTTTTGTGTAACGGGAATTAAATATTAGGCTATGCCATATATAGAAATATGATTGTCACTTTCACTATAGATAGATATAGATGTGAAAATAACCTGCTGTCTCATGATTTACCTTCCTTATACAAAGAATGGAGTCCTACTTTCTTTTTCTCATTTTCTTTTATTATTAGACTGCATACAGTATAGTAAGACTTACATATTTACAGCACTTTGAAAACTATAAAACCATAGATAAATGCAACGGATCACTTCTGGATTAACTGGGGCTTTAGTATCTCTTTCAGGCAAAGCAATTGTGGGCCAGGCAATTCCTTGGGATAGGAATTAAATCTTACATCTTTTAGACAATCCAAACCCTTATTCCAAAGTACCTCTTCTCTGTCCCTCACCAAAAGCACTTCCGTCTCGTCAGAACTCCCTGTGACTCAGATGGTCTGTGCAAGGGAAAGGATTCTGTAGAGACTATGGAGCTTTAGAATCCCCTCACAAGAAAGCAGACAAACAGCAGACCTGCCCAGTTTGCAGCCCTTTTATTAAGAGCAGGCAGGTAAGCTTTCTGATGAGAACTCCTGCATTTAATTCTCTTTGTAAAAATGCTCTGCTTATTGCTGGACGGCATAATACTTCTATCAAGGCCAACCCCCATTTCAGATACTTGAAGTGAATGTTTTCTGGAGTGTATGTATTCTTAGTTGCCAGGGAGGAAAATGGTGAAAGGAAGAACAGAAATATTTTATTTTATGAGAGAAGATGAAATTTATACTTTCTCTTGTGACTTACAGGTCACTTAGAAGCAGCGCTTATCTCTATTATATTACAGAACAACTCAGAAGTAAGTTAATCCTAAATACAAGAGGGGCTGAGAGAGTTTAACACAGAAATCCTGGTGAGGCTGAAAGTGAAAATACACTTTTTCTCAAAGTAGCTACTAGGGGGAAATTTACTAACAGGGCACAGTAGACAATCGTACAGTGATTCTCTGTAATCAAGAAACACTTTTCTTGTAGTACTCACGCTTTAAGTGTTTTTTCTTTATTTTAAAATACAGAAAACCCTACAAAACTCCATGGACTGCAGTATCTTAGAGAAGGAGGCTTCAGCAGAGCCTGTTCACCATAGACCAGGGCAAATCTCTTGCATTTCATCATTGTCCAGTGTTGACTGTGTGCTTCTCTGTGTTTGGTTTGGTGACTAATCAGACAGATATCACTGAAGTCATAGAAATCATATTAACATAAACTATAATAGAGTCATTACAAGTATCCAGTTTATATGTAAGAAAGAAGGCAATTTTTATCAAAAACTCACATTTTGATAGCTCACAACCACTACTGTTGTAACTTCCAAAACTCAGAAGACTTTTTCCCTCAACTCCTAACAAAATCTTTCTGGAAGATTCTTTGATTCCCCATAGAGTATTTCATAATTACTTGAATTTGGGTTTACTCTGGTTCTTCATCCCTGGCCTTCATCCCTGGAGAACTTCATGATGGCACTGTCACTGGTCCCCACAAAAGGACTGGTGTCCAGTCATGTCCCATGTTAGTGATGTGGCCCTGCCTTAGAGTGTTTCTCTTCTTGGGTTATCCTAAGACCTCAGTATTCCCTAGCTTCCCAAAGATCTGTTAGATTTGGGAGAAGATGCTTGTCTCCCCAGTTCTGTGTTTGTCTCTTCAACTACAAATCAGTAACGAATGTGAAAATAGCTCCCTTGGGCTCCTCCCTAACTAGACTTATAGTTCACAAAACTCTAGGATGATGCCCTATCTAATGTGCTGGGAGCCGGCCCTGGCAACAGTCTGGGCTTCCAGAGGTGGTGACGAAGTCGTCGATATGAAATGAGAGAGCCCCGAAGATTCTTTTCCGATCACCTGCCAGGCATCTCTGCCTTGCTGGCTCTCAGTGTCTTTATTTATAGGCAACAAGTTAAAGATACTCATGAGGAACATTTTTTTTTTTTTTACAGAGTGATTTTTGACTACACAGTGTCTTTGTTAGAGAAACATAGTGCTTTGATTAGTGAAACGTGTTTTTGCAGGGGCACCTATCTACAGTTCAGAGTTAACTCCCTGAACCAAACCAAGGACATGTTGTTCAGTAAGGTTTTTTTTGTTTTGTTTTGTTTTGTTTTTTTACAGTTTATTACATTTGGTGCCTAGACGATAAAGGGTAGACTAATGATATGGTGTTTTTTAAGCAGGTCTTACAAACAAGAAGGCAATTGAAAGGCTTAGATGAGTTGTGTACAAAGTTTGAGCTACATTATTAATACAATGACCAAAAGTTAGTCTGTCTGGTGTCAAGGAGAGAGATAACTTCTTTTGCAAAGGTAAAAGCATTTGCTCAAGCCTGTTTTCTATGACTGGGTACAGAATTCTTTATTTATGGATCCTTTGTGTGCATGATAATGTCCTTGTTAGTACAGTTTAATGTCTTATATTAAGCCCTTTATTTAACCATTTAAGAGCCCTGACAATCTCCTCCACAGAACTGTAGGATATCTAAGATTAAGCTATTTTTAATGATGGTAAGTAGAAACAAAATCATTTTGTTATACACCAGACATGGTTTTTAAATGTCAAGCATTCCATACAAAGAATGGCAAACAAGCAGGGTGGAGAAACTGCTGCCCCACAAACTCCTCACACTTTGTGGGACGGTCGGTGTTCCCTGCCTTGCAGAGGGCAATCACCTAATTGACCATGCAGGTGGCTCCCGGCATGGCAGGAGGGGCAGATCAAGCACAGTCCCCGACACTAATCACCTCCCTTTGAGTATGGGTGGAATCTGTGAATAGGATGGGATAGTCGCTCCCATGATTCAGTCATGATATAAGGCAAAGGTGAAGAGATTTTCGCAGCTGTAATTCAAGTCCAAAATCAGGTAACATTGAGTTAATTAAAAGGAGATTGCTATGAATGGGCCTGGCCTAATCAGATAAGCCATTTAAGAGATTCTGGAAGTCTGAGATTTTCCACTGGTCTATAAGCCTCCATGAGTTCTACAGCTACAGAAACCGAATTTTGGCAACAATAATGTGAGCTTACAATAGCCAAACTATGGAAAGAATCTAGATGTCCATCAACAAACAAATGGATGAAGAAGATGGGGTATATATGTACAATGGGATACTATGAAGCCATCAAAAATGTAATCTTGCCATTTGCAACAACGTGGTTGGAAGTAGAGAGCATTAAGCTAAGTGAAATAAGTCAATCAGAGAAAGACAATTATCATATGATCTCTCTGATATGAGGAATTTGAGAGGCAGGGTGGGGGATCCTGGGTGTTAGGGAGGGAAAAAAAGGAAACAAGGTGGGACCGGGAAGGGAGACAAACCATAAGAGACTCTTAATCTCAGGAAACAGACTGAAGGCTGATGGGGGTGGGGGGAAAGGGATGAGGGGATGGGTTATGGACACTGGGGAGGGTACGTGCTATCATGAGTACTATGAATTGTGTAAGACTAATGATTCACAGACCTGTACCCCTGAAACATACAATACATTATATGTTAATAAAAAATAGTAATAAAAGAAAAAAACACAATAATGTGAGCTTAGAAAAAGATCCTGTGCTGCAGATGGAACCCCAGACCTGGCCAACACGCTGATCTCAACCCTATGAGACCCTGAGTAGAGAACTCACTTAAGTTGTGCTTGGACTTCTGACCTACAGAAACTGTGAGGTAATTAAGGGATGCTATATTTGTGGTAATTTTTTAAGCAGTAATGGAAAAGTAGTATGCCCCTCTTCATTCATAGCACCTTAAAATCAATCAAAGGGGCCAGGCCTTCTTAATTTACCACTTTCTACACTTTCTAGACTCCTTTCCAGATAACTTCTCTCTCTCTCTCTCTCTCTCTCTCTCTCTCTCTCTCTCTCTCTCACACACACACACACACACACACACACACACACACACACAGAT
>PITA01025102.1:0-24995 GCA_004023965.1 Spilogale gracilis
CAGAACTCCCATCAAGGCCGTGAGAAGCGGTCCTGCCCCGAGTGGCCACTCCGCTTCGCAGCCCCGGGTGAGCACGTGCTTCTGGAAAGGGGAGCGCCCTGATTTCCTCTAATGAATGGTACCCGTGCTGTAATGGGGCCTCGCCTCCTCTTCCTGTCCCATATTGTGTATTTAATGTGCGACCTTTGCTACCGGCAGCCATTTCTCTTTGGGTGTAGGTGAACTAGGGAAAAAAATTGGAATTTAAACATCCTGAAAGATGTATTCTCTGTAATAATGGAACATCCCCCACTGAAACCACACACATTACATTGGGAGCAGGAGGGCAGGGCTGGCTGGAGGCGGGCCTGGGTTTAGAAGGAGGGGTGGGCCTAGGGCTTGGAGGGAGGGGTGGAGTTGGGGCCCGGAGGGAGGGGTAGGGCTGGGGTTCAAAGGCTGCAGGATAAAGGACTCATTCAGCGGCCCTGAACTGGATACAGCTTCCAGTTTACCTGCCTTTGCGGGGGACTCGGGCTCACATTTACTGAGCGCCTACTGTGTGCAGGGCTGTGCACATGCTGGCTCCATCAGCCTTCATTCTGTCCCCCGGGGGGGCTCCCACATTTCTGAAGGGGAGTTCGGGGCCCTGAGGGATGAACTGCCTTGCCCGGGTTACTCAGCTCATTGGTGGCAGGAGGGGATGCGAGCTCTGGCCTGGCTGACCTGAGTCCCTGCTCTTTCACTGTCCCCATGCAGGAGGGACACGGGCATCCGTGCCTTAGGGGAGCTGATATGAGCACATGTAGCTCCTAGAGGGGCCTCCTGGGTGAGCTGGGGGCCTGCCCTTATTTTTTTAAGACTTTATTTATTTATTTATTTATTTATTTATTTATTTATTTTCAAAAGATTTTTATTCATTTATTTGATGGAGAGATAGATCACAGGCAGGCAGAGAAAGAGGAGGAAGCAGGCTCCCTGCCGAGCAGAGAGCCCGATGTGGGCCTTGATCCCAGGACCCTGAGATCCTGACCTGAGCCACCCAGGCACCCACAGATGTTATTTATTTATTTGACAGAGACAAACACAGGGAGAGAGGGAACACAAGCAGGGGGAGTGAGAAAGAGAGAAGCAGGCTTCCTGCCGAGCAGGGCCTGATCTCAGGACTCTGGGATCATGACCTGAGCTGAAGGCAGACGCTTAACAACTGAGCCACCCAGGCGCCCCAGGGCCTGCTCTTTGGAGACCTTATTGGTGGGCTGCCCAGGCACTGTCCCTGTGGGCCTTCCCACCTCATCTCCTCTCTACCTTCAGACACATGTCAGTGGGAACCATCCTCCCAGCTCGACCTTTGCCGAAGCTCTGCATGGTTAGCACGTCCTGCCGGCTGAGATGTTCTCGAAGGTGAACGCAGCCTCCCTGCCCTGGAGGAGCAGGAAGCCCCGTGGAAGTGGGCTTCTTCCTGTCTGTCCTTCTGTTTCTGCCTCTAGACTCCATGTCCCCGAATCCAGGTCTATCTAACTGCCATGCTGAGCTGCTTTCCAGGCCACAAATGGCTCTCTGCCATGGAGATTCGTAGGGGAGGCCCCAGTTGGGGGTCACACAGCTGTTCAGTGTCAGAAACAGAATTGAAATCTATTAACTAATTAGTTAGTTCATATGGCAAACATTAATCGAGGTCTTAATCTATATCCGATCCTGGAACCCCCCCAAATACGGCCAAAGCCAAGGTCATCTAAGGGCACAGAAGAGAGGGGCACAGACGCGGAGGTGCCGGGCCACCCTGGCTTCCTTTCCTGCACGATCCCATTGCAGCCCCACCAATGTGGAGGAAGAGAGCACTAACCCACTTGGCAGAGGAGGAGAGGAGCCCCAGAGATGAGGCTGCCAGCTGGGGTGGGACCGAGGAGCCCAGCCCCGGATTGCAGTTCCGCTGTTAGGTGACAGACATCTCTGCTCCTCTGCTCCCACTCCCTCCACCTGGGCCATTGCTCAGGACTGTCACTTCCGCCTCAGAAATGTCTCTTGACCTAGTCCAGGTTTGGCCGTGGCACTGCCTCGCCGTATCTGGTGGCCTTGAAATGTCTGTGTGTCCATCTGACCATCCGAGATGGCCAAGCTGACTGCTCGAGGGGTCAGGGAAGTTCTGCTGAGGAGCCGCTGTGAGCACACAGTAGGTGCTCAGTTCGGTCCCCTCCCCCTCCTCCTGCCGCATTCCACCTGCTGCCCCAGGACGTCTGTCTTCTTCTCTGCAATTCTGGATGTCTGTGGGTCTAGGGCACCATCCCCTCCCACTCAACCCTAGTGACATCTTTACACCAGTCCCTGCACCTCAGGCTCTCTTCCCATCTTTCCCTACTGAGCAGCCACTCTGCAGCCTGCACCTGCCTGTCCCCTCTTGAGAGAAACAGACACTCCCCCCCAACACACACACACACCCCCAACTCTCCCCCCCCACAAAATCCTGCCCTTGGTGGCTCCTCTCCCTTGAGGTAAAAACCTGAGCTCCCAGGCTCAGCATTCAATGCCCTTCCAAGTTAACCTCAATTGCTCCTAGATTGAACCCACATTTCCTGCTGCTCCCTTATAGTACCCCCCTCATTTGAGCCGGTAGTTTCTTCCTCATATGTCTGGGCTGTAAGAGATCACCTAATTGAAGTAGGCTTGGTTAGAGAATGTGGGCAAGACCGCTGCTCCCCTCGGAGGCCCTCAGCGTTAAACCGTCCTAGTACTGGGGGGCCGGGCTGGCTCCAACCCCTGTCCTGGGCTCTCCCTAGCTCTACTGCAAGGCTCGCCTTCTGGTCTCTCAGCTCAGTAACCCTCCCTTCCTCTGAATTCCTGCTACGCCTCTTAGGGTATCTGACTCCCAGCATCCCCCATGCTAAATCTCCTTAAAAAGAAATCCACACCATGAAATCATTCCTGTTTTGCAGAGAGCAGGGAAATGTTAATCACTAGCACCTTCCTTGTCTCCTTGCCGCCCTCTACCTCTGAGCTCTACGATAAAGGAATTAGGTCCTGGGTAAAGGAAGGTCACGCTATCCTGAGAAATCTTTCCCTGTCCTGGGAGATGACGAGCATAGACGGAGGATGAGGAAGAAGAAGAGACAGAAGGAGGGTGCCAAGAGCAGGAGAGACAGAGGAACATAAGGAGGAAAGTGCTGCTGGCTGTTTGTGCTGTGGTGGGAGCCTGGGGCTTTGGGAACACAGCCGCCTTAGGGGACCCCCAGGGGGATGGCAGCTTAGCGGGGCGAGACCAGGAACCGGGTCCTCTGCGGCATAAGGGAGCCTCATGGAGTCAAGTGATGTTGTGAGGTCTTCAAGATTCCAATAACCTCCTTCTGGTACAAAGCTCCTGATCTCCTTTTGGGGAACTTGCTCCCCCATCACCAGTCCTCAGGATCTGAATGAGGCATCCTAGACCCAAGCCCATGGGGCAGCCCATTGGCCACAGCTGCCGTGGCGGGTCCTGAGGGGTGTGTACCAAACTGCACAGTCCCCACCCCGAGCTGTCCCCACCCCGGTGGGCGTGTGGTCCTGCAGCCTTATTGTCTCCGTCCGGGAGGGTCCGTCTGAGGGGGCAGCCAGCCCAGATGAGTCATGAGTGAGAGAGAGGGGACAGAAGGCAGGACCTTGGGAAGTCTTGTGGATCCCCTGCTGATGTCAGATCAGACCCTGCAGACCCTGCAGCCAATATTTTCCTGTTTTTAATCAGTTTGAGTCAGTCTTCCATCACCACGCAACTCTCCCGGTTACTATGTCTGCAGGGAGGGCTGGGTGGGGAGCAGGAGGCCCCTGTTTCCCAAGCTGCTTGGAGGGGGGCTCCGTTTCTCTTCCCACATCATCACACACAGCCCCACCCCCCTGAGAACCCATCTAACCCATTTTACAGAAGGGGATCTTGAGGCTCACAGACATGTAGTTCTTTCCCTGAGTACTCCTCTGGGCTGATGCTCAGCCCCTGGGGTGTCAAGGCCAAAGCCCAGATGACCTTGGTGCGACCATCAGAGTCTGTCTCTGGCAGCCCTGCCCCACCCAGACCAGCCTAGAGAGCTGCCCAGGGGAGTCAGAGACCCAAACCTAGGGGAGGTACAGGGGGTGGAGCCGGTATTTGTCTCTTGGAAAAAGACAATCAAAAAATTTAGGATTTAAAAATAATGATAGTAATTTTAAAATAAATCTATTAAGTTGATGAGCTGTTAGAAATAGTAAAGAGAACCCACACCAAGTTAGAAGGCCAAGTTCACTCTGCGTCTAAAAGATCAGCACCCTCTTTCTCTGCCTTCCCCCCTCTCCCAGCCCTGCTCATCTCCCCTTCCCCACCTTCCCCTTCTTCTTCTCCTTCCCAGATGTGGCCCAGCAATCCCATTTCCTTGTGACCACAGAGCCGGGTACCTTGCTCAGCCCCGAGCTGACAGTGTGGCGAGTCCCCAGACCGGCCTTTCCTTTCCCACATCCTCAGCAACACTTGGAGCCAGGACCCGGCAGGCCTGAAAGAGAACACACAGAGCAGAGCTGGTCCTCCCCAGGAGGATAGAGCTGAGGCAGCTCAGATGGGGTTGGGGTTCCCTGCCCATCCCCCCAATAACGAAGCCCTATGGTAATGGCCCACCAGCATTTGCCTCCAGTGGCCGGGCAGATCCTAAGCCCCCCACACCTCCCCTCAGCTGCAGCGGTCAGGGAGTCGGGGGGTGGGGGACGACTCTAGGAATGGGCATTAGGGAGGAGAAAGACCGTAGGGCTGCATGTAGTTTCTTATTCAAAAGGACAACAAGCGTGTCCACTCTCAGGACAGCTGGCATGGACCGGTGCCACTTTGTGCCAGGGGGTTGAACATTAGGGCTCAAATCATGGAGTCGGAGAAAAAAAACCCCAGGTCTGTCCCCCTGGGGGCCCTGGCTCTTCCTACTGTCAGGGCCCTGGAGGGGAGGTCTGGGTCTCTGTCATTCATTCATTCACTCACTCCTTGGACAAAGGATGTACTAGGGTCTAGGCCCTTGGGAAGTGACAGAGAAGTCAGGGGAACTGGAAGGGTTAGGGAGACTCTGGGAGGGGAAGCCCCGAGGGTGGGGCGCAGAGAAAGAAAAGGGGGAGGGGGAGGTCAATCAAGCCTCTCTGGCTTAATGGACAAAGCGGAGCTCACTACAAGGACAGTGGGAGGGGGAGGGAGCACAGACCTCCAGGGGCGGGGACCACTGGCCTGCATGCAGAGGGACACCACCAGGCCCCCTCTCCTCTTGCATGTCTGCATCTCTCCACCACTGCAGTCCACAAAGTGGCTTGGGATTCCAGCCGAGGGCCCCCCATCTCCCATTGCCAGCCACCTGCAGGGACTGGCCAGTGGCCTTCAGGCTGCGACCAAGCCCGATTCATCTAGCCACAATCAGGTGTCCGGTCCTGGTCCAGTCAGCTAAGATGGGGGCCAATGCCTGGTTTTATATTTTATCCAGGCTGTTATAAGTTCCACCATCCTGAATAATACAAATGAATATTCATCATTCACATATGTGCGGGACCAGTGCTGGGAGCCCTCCACGTGTTGTCTGATGTGACCTGTGCTCACAGCCCTCCAGGAGGAGTGGGTGGTGCTCTCGGACCTTACAAAGGAGGGAAGGGGACTTCAGAGGCAGAGTGTCAGAGGGCCCCCTGGGTCTGGCCGACTGTGTGCGGGCCGTGGGCCGTGTGCGCCCTCCAGAATCCTGCAGGGGATCAGGAAGAGAGATGCATGAACAGTCAAAATGCAAGGGTGTGGTAGGAAGGGTAAATGCCTTTCGCCGTCACAGGGGATGTGCGGTGGGGGAGGGCTGAGTGTGAGCCCAGGCTGCTCAAAACCAGCCTTCAGTCTCCAGGGCTGAGCATGAGAGGTAAGATAACCCCTTAAAGCCCATCCAGCCCCCATCTGGGTATGCGGCAAGGGATTATGCTTAGAGTGTCCCTGACTCTGATGAGACCTGGGGCACCTGTGTCACTTCCAGAGCATTCTAGCAGGTGCCACGAGGCCACACTGACCAGTGGGTCAGGGTGTGTGCTCGGTGCAGAGAGACCTGGCTCACGTCCTGACTCTGCCTTCCCACGGGTAATGCCACAGTGGTGGCTTGTCTTTGTCGAGCTTCTGTTTCATTTCCTGTGGGATGGGGATGGTGGTCATCCTACTCTGTGAAGAGTAAGGCACTGAGGGCGAGCCCTGAGCATGGGGAGGGCGTGGGAGAGCAGCAGGGACCCGTATTGACCCTGCCCCTGCCAGGACGCCTGTCCTCTCCCAGACAGCACACAGCAGGTGCTCCGAGGCCACTGCCGGTGGTGGGGTCCCCTCTGCACAGCGGGATGCAGCCTCCCCGGAGCTCCTTCATGGCAGGGACAGCCGCAGAGCCACGTGACTCTCCAAGAATATGCCGTTGCTGAAATTCTCTATCTCTTTTTCCCTTCAGCCTGGGATCCACCGCTTTATTGATGTGAGCGGCTTTAGGTGCCGCTCATCTCTGGCAGAATGACGGAGAGCCAAGTTCTCGGTGCCCTTTGCTCTGGCTTTATCTGCCTGATTTCAGGCTGCAGGAGCCCCAGCCACCACTCAGCTGGAGAAATGTTCAAACTATATTAAATCACAGTATGGGCAGGTGACAGGAGAATCCTCTGGCTCCCAAGCTCCTGGTGGGGAGGGACCATTTCCCAGCCTGCCCCCTATAATCACTGCAGTGGGACCATGGGTGTGGTTTTCTGGGGATGGAGTGGGCATGGTCAGGCACAGGGCACCTCACGAGGGAGGGTCTCCCACCCCAAGCACTGCTTGGGCCAAGCCTATTTACCCTCTTTTCATCATTATTAGTGATTTTTTTTTTTTTTTTTTTTTTTACTTTGAGAATGTCTTTGTCTGCTGGGTATTAGACTGGGTAACTAAAAACAAATACCTTTCTCACAGTTCTGGAAGCTGGGCAGTCAGAGATCCGGACACCAGGGTGGTCTCGTTCTGGCCAATGCCCTCTCCCTGGCTTGCAGACATCCTCCGACTCCTGCGGTCCTCCCGTGCTGGAGACAGAGAGCACCAGCGAGCTCTGGTGTCTCTTCTTATAAGGGCCCTGACCCCACTCGAGGGCCTCACCCTCCTGACCTCACTGGAACTTCATTACCTCTCAAAGGCTCCTTCTCCAAGGACCAGAACAATGGGGCTTAAGACTTAGACCCAGAAATTGGGGGGGCAATTCTGTCCAGAGCAGAGAGTAAGACACTCTTCTTATTAAATATTCAAGAAGCAAAGGAGGGTATAGAGCATGCAAAGGCCCTGTCCCAACCACGTTGTCGTAAACTTGCTTCCCAGATGCAACACTGGACAAGAACAATAATAAAATAATGAAAAGCTGGATGGTTTAGGTCCTACTTGATAAGCTTCTGGCCATATTAATTTAATTAAGATCTGAACCTCATGAGGCGGATGCTGTGATTACTCTAATCTTAAGGCTGGTAAACTGAGGCTCGGAGCAGTGAAGCCAACCCCACGATACCCCATCCCTAACCATCAGAGAGTCGGAAACCCAGGTCAGGGAGATCACCAAGCTTTGCTCTCTCCACCTCACCTTATTATTTCTCTATGCATAGTCCACGTTTTCTTTCTTTGACAGAATGGGAATATCTGATATGCGCTCATTTGTAATGTGCTTTTCATTTGAGAGCGCCATTTAATGTTGCTCCGGGTTTCAGTGGCTTCCTGGTGTTCCATTGTCATAGGGTGCCTCGTCTTTTGTGTTAGTCTGTTCCCTCTGGATGTATTTTTGTATTTGAGTGGCTGCTTGTTTTGTTTTCTTGTTTTGTTTTTGTTTTTTTCCTATTGCAAGCAATGGTGCCGCTCTTTTATTTTCTCTCATTCATTTAAAATTATCTCTAACTATCCAAGGGCTATCTGCAGGCACTTTCATTGCTATATATTCAAGCAGGTCCTATAAAGAAAGAGCACCTCTGTGCTCCCTGCCCTCCAGATCTGTCCTGCCTCCATAGTAGCCACTGGCAGCAGTGTGGGTCTGGGTCCCGAGAGACTGCTGGGGGGGGATGGGTGTGTCCACACCCGTAAATGCACGCTTGATTTTAAATGGATACAAGGTAGCACATTTAAGTATGTGTTCATCTAGCTTTCTAATCTTTAACAGTATCATAGACTCTTCTTACATCAGTACATAGAGGGGGACCTCTGGTTTTTACGAAGTGATTTATTTCAGATGCTTTGATCTCATAGAGGGGGACCTCTGGTTTTTACGAAGTGATTTATTTCAGATGCTTTGATCGATATTTCTCTTTCCTGCCTTTCCTCCTTCCTCCCTCTCCCTTCCCTCTTTTCCCCTTCCTGCTCCCTCCCTGCCCTCCTTCTTTTTTCTTTCTCTCCCTCCCTTGCTTCCTTCCTTTTGCAATTCCCCTACTATCCTTTCCCAATTCCCCTACTAATGAATATTTAAGCTGTTTCTGTTTTTCTCTAAGTTAATATCTGTATACTGCAATACACATCCTTGTGTGTGCCTCATGGTGTGCACATGGAACTTTGTCTGCAGCATCAGTACCTAGATGTGGGGTTGCTGAGGTGAAGGCTTGCCAGGCCGGGCTTGTCTGAGACCTCAGGAGGCGGGGGAAGACCTGGGTTGTGGGTCCCAGGTGGCTCTTTGCTGCAGGTGGCAGGAAGGGAATGGAAAGGGATCTGCCCTTCACTTAATCGTCCACTGACCGAGGCCACATTCTTGGGCAGCTCCTGGGGACACTGCCCGCTCCTGCAGTGTAGGTCTGTAGGCTTGTTATAAAAAAAGCTGGTGTAACCACCGGAAAGAATGCCCTCCAGAAGGCATCTGTCTCCCTCTCTGGTATTTTTCTCCTGGAGCTGTTGGGAAAGGCTCTCTATTACCTTCGGGATATTGGGTTGGCAACAGCTTGGGGCTGACTTTCTGAACTCATCGGGCTTGTCCTGGGTACAGAGGGAGAAACTGAGGCCACTTTGCAGAAAGAGGCAGAGGCAAGCAGAGAGAAAAAGTGGTTGTGAGGAGAGTTCTGGTGGCATAGACCTTTCTTGTGGCCATTTCTTTCTTCATCCTGGGAGCTCCCAGCCTTTCTCCTGCCCTGGGGCCTACAATCCCACCCCCCAAAGGCCTCAGCTGCTGAACAGGGGTCTGAAGCAGCAGCCCAGGGTCCCAGTAGATACTGGGAGTGGGCTCATGAGGTCTGGAGCAGTCTGGATGGGAGGAAGTGCGTCCCCAGGCTTGTACAAGGGTCTCCTCCAGCCCAGCTTCCTGACTTCAGAGTCTCCTACATTCCACCCTCCGATCTGCCTGCTCTGCCTCTTAAAGCACAGGGCCGACTTTGTCAGGCCCTCACCTACTCCTCAGGAGCTGTCCCTTGCTCTTAAGGTCAAGGTCATGTTCTTCAGGGGTGCCTGGATGGCTCAGTCAGTTAAAAGTCTGCCTCTGGCTCAGGTCATGATCCCGGGGTCCTGGAATCAAGCCCCAAGTCAGGCTCTCTGCTCAGTGGGGGGCTCTACTTCTCCTTCTTCCATTCCCTCCCCTTCCTTCCCCCTGCTCATGTTGTCTGTCTCTCTCTTTCAAATAAATAAATACAATCTTTAAAAATAAAATAAAATAAAATAAAATAAAGGCCACACTTTTCAGTCTGGTGAAAGAATGGGACCCTAGAAGGCCTGGCTTCTGAGCGCCTCAGTTCTCATTCTGTGCCTGCTCATCTGATCCTTTGGCTGGATCATACTTCCGTGGCGGTCATTCATTCTCTCTCTCTCTCTCTCTCTCTCTCTCTCTCTCTCTCTCTCTCTCTCCTCCAAGCCTTGAACATGCTGTCTCCGTAGCCTGGGTACCTTTCTTCCTCTTTTCTAGCTCACTCCCACTGGAGTGGGTTTAACTAGATGACTCCACTTTCGGGCTGGGCATGAGACATCCCTTCCTCCCGGAAGCCCTCTTGCGTCCCTCTTCTGCGCTCCGCAGCATGGGTAGCACAGTGCTAGCCGGTTGTGTGAAGATCTGGATCCTCCAGGAGGCTGAGCTCGGGGAAGACAAACTGCACTTCCCCTGCGCACAGCACTGCCTCCCTTGGTCCTGCCGCAGGGCTCAGTAAGGACCCTGTAGTTACAGAATGAATGAGCCCATTCAGTGGGTGCCAGGCCGTTTGAAACACCACAGGCACGGACCCAAGACAGACTCAGGACCAAAACCCGGTGCCAAGCAAACTATACCCCCCCTGCAGGTCACTGTCCTTCAGGGCAAAAGTAACAGTATCATCCAGTTCTGTTGGAGGAAAGATAATGACGGTGATGTGTTTGGAAAATGCATTATGCAAATATTAATCTTTAAAGTAACCCTGGGTCATTAAGGCTCCACGTGCACAAATTGTTCTGACAAATCTGATGGTGTTTCTTTAGGATGAAAATGCAAACATCCCAGGTATAGGGCAGAGGGGAAATAGAAACACACATTTAATGAAATGCTACCATGTGTCAAATTCTTATCAGGCACATGCAAATGTTAATTTGCTATGTAAAAAACGTCACAACTTTTGTCAGGGTATTATTATTTATCTCAGAAACTTTGTGAAAAAATTTTCTGTTGCAAATGGCTCGTTCATCTCCCTACATTGATTTTGAATCCAGCAAACTCCCTTATGACCTGTGGGTTCTCGTTTGGATGTTGCAAAAAGTCAACCACAGCATATGCAAATAATGACAGTTTTTCCACTCCCTTCCCCATCTGTACACTTTTCCTTTCTTTTTGTTGTGAAGTGCTTTAGAAAAGACCTCCCATGTTGATTAGAAAATGTTGCTGCCATTTTCCTTGTCCAGTTCCTTCTCTTAAAGGGAAAGCTTTCAACATTTCACCACAAAATATTATGTTTGCTGTAGGCTTTTATTTTTTTACTAGAGTGTCTTTTATGCCTTTCATTTCTCATTTGCTAAGGGTTTTTGCCATGAATGGAGGCCAACTTTCATCAAATGCTTTCGCTCAATCTATTCAGATGATCATCTCCTTTGAAAAGATCTAATGAGATGGATTACGTTAATTCATATACTAACACTAACCTAACATCATATTCCCAGGAAAAACCAAACTTGGTCATAATACAATAATCTAATTTATTCACTGCTGGCATTTTCTTGCAAAAATTTTAAAAGATTTTTTTGCATTTACATTTTTGGGTGAGCCTGCTCCACAATTTTCCATTTATGGTGGGACTTGGGATTCAAAGTTTTGTTTATCTCATAAATAGAAGTATTAACATAGGACTGGAATAATCCCTGCCTTAAATGTTGGCGAGAACTCATTTACAAAAAATGTGTGGATAAAGTGTTTATTTGTGGGAAGGCTTCTACTCTTGATTAGACTCAATGGTGATGAAATTATGGAGAATTTAGAAATTTCTCTCTGGGTCAGTTTTGGTAGTTATATAATGTTTTTCTAGGAATACAGTCAATTAATCTAGAACCTCAAATTTATTGGCACAAACCTATTTGATTTTCCATGTATTCAATCTTCTTATTTCTGCAGAAGTTTCCCTTTCTCATTGCTTTCTATAGCTTATATATGTGTGCTCTCTTGCTCTCCCTATCTTTGTTCAGTATTGCCAAAATCTCCTCCTGTTTTTATATTTTTTTTTGAAGAGCAAGCATTTGGCTCTGTCGATCCTATCTGTTATATTTCGGATTTAACCTTTTTGTGCATCAGTTTCCTCGTGTGATCCTGGGAGATACAGTCTCCCAGGTAAACATGCCTGCAGAGTTAAGAAGGTCAGGAGCGGGTTGGAAGTTGGCCACAGCTGTCCACCAAAGCAGTGACAGACAAGGGTCAGAGAAGGGAAGCTTGTGATCCAGCTGGTGGATGGATGGGAGTGAAATTTCTTGAACCATGTTACTATGGACTGAATGTCTGTCTGCCAACCCTTTCCCCCAAATTCATGTATGGAAACCTAATCCCCAACGTTATGATATTAGGAGGTGGAGGTCTTTGGGAGGCGTTTAGGTGATAAGGGTGGGGCCCCCATGAACTGGATTAGTGTCCTCGTAAAAGAGATCCCGGAGAGATCCCTTGTCCTTTCCACTCTGTGAGGAGAAGAGGGAGAAGAGGGCTCTCACCAGACAACAAAATCTGCAGGCACCTTGACCTTGGACTTCCCAGCCTCCAGAAATGTGAGTGTAAACTTTTATTGTTTATCAGCCACCCAGCCTTTTCGTTATAACAGTCTCGGCAGAGTAAGGCTCACACGGACGCCACACACTTTCACTGAGCCTCAAGTAATCTTCTTGGGAGGAAAGGATCCCAGCAGAGGGGTGGACTGAACAAGGAGAAACTGTAGGGTTGGAGAGGGGCCCAAAAGGTCAGCCAGAGAGAGCAGACCCACTGTCAGGGACCTGCGTAGTCCCCATAAACACATCCGCCTGTGCAGGGGAGGGAGCTGGCATGTGTGCGCCCCCCAGGATAAGACCTCCAGCAGAAGAAGAACACACAGAATGCAAACCAGGTAAAACACAGCTCCCCTTGTCCTGAAACAGCCCCGGAGGAAGGGCAAGAGGGAGACATGAGCACCATGTGCCTTGTCTCCACAACCCCTTTCCAGCAGGGGTCCCTGAACACGGACGAGGCCTGAGCTGGTAGAGAGGACCCGACTGGATCTTTCTGCGCTGACAGATGGGCAGACCTTGAATCCACAAGATGCTGTCATAGCTGAAGGGGAGCACAAGGTCAAAGCAAATACCTGTGATGTTCTCTAGGGAGCACGGGGGCTCAGCCAAACTTGTTTGAAGGCAGGGCTGGGGGAATCGACACCGTTTCTTTTTGTGCCCCTTCACATTCCACCCATCCAATGAACAAGTAACATATTTACTTCGTACTTTTGAGGAAAAAAAAAAATGAGGTCTGGGGACTCCCATCTCTTCCTCTCCAGAAGCCTTAGGTTCTAGGGTTACTTACAAGGGTAAAAATTTGAGAACAATCCCTTAATCTCACAGAAGGGATTTGGTTAACTGAACTCAGTATCACTGCAACCCCTCACTTATCCCCCACTTCTATAGAAAAGTCTGCTCCAACATCGAGAAATCGGGGTCCACAGTCCACCATGCGTTTATTGAAGTGTTCGGTTCCAGTGTATGTATGCAGAGTGGTATCAGAACTGTGAATCCGTAGCCCTGCAGGAACCGTTTATCAGCTAGAGAACCGTTCTTATTCTCAGCTCCTTTCATCTCAGTCCCAGCACTTACGTCAGCACTTCCCCTCTATTCCCTTTGTGAAGGCTGTCTCATGCATTTGCAATGCTCTTAGATTCTCTCGTCAGTCTGTTTCCCATCCTGGGGTCTTTGAACTCCCATGATGATATTTTGAAAATTTGCATACTCTAAGATTTATTTTTTGTACCATAAAATTCTATGGGTTCTCACAAATACACAATGTCATGTGTCCTCGGCTACAATATTAATTCATTCTGACTCCTCCCCCTTCATCTACTCCAGTAGCCATACTAGCAGCCAGATGATCTCTTGACCATCTTAATAGCCTTATCTGTCCCAGAATGTCTTACAATTGGAATCACATTACACAGCCTTTGCCCACTGGCTTCTTTCACTTAGCAATATGCATTGAAGTTTCATCCATATCTTTTTATAGCTTGATAACTCATTTTTAAAACCACAGAATAATATTCCATGGCTGTACCACAGTTTACTTACTCATTCATCTATTTAAGGATGCCTTGATTGTTTCCAGTTGTTGGCGATCCTGAATAAAGCTGCTATAAATGTTCATATGAAGATTTTTGTTGTGGACAAAGTCATTTGGTTAAGTGCCCAGGAGTGTGAAGCTCTGTGAGAAATCCCTGGACTGTCTCCTGCAGTGTCTCTGCCATTATGCATTCCTGGCAGCAGTGAGGGTGTGTCTTCTTGCTCTGCTTCCTTGTCAGCATTTGGTGCTGTCAGAGTTTTGGGTTTTCACCTTTCCAATAGGTGTGCTGGTTCCTCACCACGCAGCCTCCTGGAGAGTCCCAATTTCCAGCTAGCCCTTGCTCAGTCTCTGGGAGTTCCTCAAAATCACCACAAAGAGCTCCTCTGGCCATTTTATGGGTCTGGTTGCTTCTGAGGAGAGTTTAATAAATAGACTCTTTATAGAGGTGAGGTCAGAGTGAAGGGACACAACCAGGTCAGGCTGGTGGACCATCTGTGCTCACCATGGGTAGGGCCTGAGCTCCATCTGTGCCCTGACCTCTGTCAGCTTCTACTTTGGTAGACCACCGTGCCATTTTGAGTCCCTAGGAATTAGCGTCAAGTCAGATTCAGTGTCTAGGAGTCCCCCAAATGAGCTCCCTTTCTCAGTAAATGGCTGTAGGTCGCTTGGGGGAAGGCTAACGTTTGTGCTTGTGGTGACGGTCCCTGGCCCCCTGTAAGGTACCAAGCCTCCCTTTATCAGAAGCACCTGCATCTGTGGCTGAACGTAGGTCTTGACATTGAGCAAGAGGCTTTGACCTTCCACTGTGGTGACTCAAGTGAGGTACGTGGCTAACAGACCTAGGGTTTTGTGTTTTGGAGTTTTTATTGGCTTGTTTTTATACCAGGAATGCTCTAGTAGACTGCTCCTCTACTTATTTTCTAGGGATGCCGTGATCAATTAGCTATGGCTAAAGGATCCCAGCAGACAAGGCATCTGATGATCTGTGTCTCCCTATCATCTGATTCCGTAGATATTCCCAACTTAATTTTTTTGCCTCTGTTCCTCTAGATCCCATTATCCCCATCCCCACTGATTTCCATGAGCCCATTTTGGTAGCAGCTTTCACCCAAGGCTATACCTATCCTACAAAGAAGAGTAACCACAGACCTTTTCAGGGAAGGCACTCACACTCCCTTCACTGATGGGTTTCTCAGTTTCTTCTAGGTGTTCTCACACAGTACAGCAGAGGGTGGGTGTGCAGCTTGCACAGGATCAAACAAGCCCAACATTGCAATCTTCCTGAGCCTTCGGATTCCCTCCTTCACATCAGCCCTGGCTTCTCTCCACATCAGAGCTCCCACATCACAGATGTAGAGCACCATCAAATAAGACTTCCAGTCAATCCACCGAGTAAGCTGCGGCCACCTACATTTTCATGAGCTAATAGAGTACATCCAGAATTGCTGGCAAGTGCACTCATATCAATGACTTGGGACCACTTTTGTGTTTTATGTCCTCCCTGGTCTAAGGGCTGCAGAATCCACTCCTACACGCTCTTGAGGTTTGCTCCAGTTTATGCTAGCAATGTCTTGCTTTTATTGTGTAAACTGTTTCTTCTGGGTCATAGTTTATACCTGTCCCCTTAGAGCATGCTGAGATTTGGTCTCCTCGTTATGGGTTTAGTGGAATCAACAGGCATTTGCCATGGCTCTTGAGGTGAGGGTGCTTCCCCTTTAAAGACCTATGCCCCAGGTGACTTTGTCACAGAGTTTTCAAGCACAGGACAGCTGGTGTCTCCAGGCACTGGAGGGAAAGCCACTTTCACTGTCAAGGGGTTCTCAGAGTGGTTTAAAACTTTGGTATCATCTAGGTCCAACCAGATGCTCCCTTTCAAGTTTCTGGATCCTGTTTTTTTTTCCGCCTAAGGAGAAATCATTTCTCAAGGACCTAACTCTCACACAAGAAACTTGTCAAGACTATAAAGTCAATGGATGTTGGAATTCAGCAACCTGCTTAATTAATTTTGCATGGGATTTCAGACACTGTCAGCATTGTGACTGTAAGAAAGAAGAGATTTGTTTAGGACTGTCATAGCTAAGAGTTAAAGGACTGAGTTATGACTTTTCTTCTGCATGTTCCAGTGTACTCGGGAGGGTCCCCCGCCACCCCCATAGTGACTGTCACTACCTTGACAGTCAAGTGTTGCAGCCACATGGGCTCCTGAGGCACTTGTTTTAGTTGGCACTTCATCATGATCAGCAGTATGGTCATGTTGCCACCAAAAGCTATTACTGAGATGCCAGTGATCCATGTCCTGATGAATCCCGATGCCATTGGAAGCCATGGATTACTAGCATCGCATTTCCCAGTGGCAAGGGGTTGAGCACTGTGTTCATACCCGAGGGCATGACCAATCTGACCCCAAGAATCCTGCCTTTGTGGGTCTGTCACCTGGGATCACACCTAGTGCCAATTCTTCATCAGCCAGTGTCCAAACAGGAGAGAGAAACCACCTCGAATGTGGACAGGCAAAGTCCAATATAGAGAATGATTGAGTGTGTAACTGGGGTTTGCCTGCTGGAGGCAAGCAGAACTCCCAGGAAGGCAGGAGCGGTCACTACACGTAGGGTTCTGTGCAAGGAGGGAACACATCTAAAAGGGCCTCCCTTGCATTTTGCACCTTCAGGAATAGTCAAAGAAGAACATACTAGAACCAAGAAGAGAAGCCGCCAATTTTTCCCTCTTGGGTTCCCCCCGTGGCAATTACACAAAGTTGTAACATCATATGTACGAGATATCATATATATGATGACATATGTTATACTTCCTCTAACATCATTTTATAGGTATATATATCTTTGTGTATCTGAGAAGGGGGTGCGGGACATATTCTGCTCTTGCACATAGGTAATGAAGGATTTGGAGCTGAGAGGCAGTAAGTGGATAAGTGATACTCTCAGGCACTATACACTATTGTGTGACCTGGAACACGTTATTTGCCTTCTCTGAGTCTTGATTTCCTCTTCGTGAAGGCAGAGAGTCGTCACCCTCCTGCTAGGTTGCCCTGAGGTCTGAGATACGCATGTCTCGTGCCCTGTACACAGCTGGTGTTTAATTGGAAGTGAATGCAGGTTGGCAAATGGTCCCACTCTGCATTTTGGGGTCTGGTTTCTGGATCTGCCCTCCAGTGGGGGTCTTCCTGTCCCTGCCAGGGCCTCCCTGAGCAATGGAGTTGTGAACCAGAAGTTGAGGAAGGGCCCTGGAGGTCAGAGAGACCCAGGACCTTCTCCTTTTTCTTCTTAGCTCACTGTGAATCCTTGATAAGTTAGCTACCCTTCCCCAGCCTCAGTTTTCCCCTTCATCATTTGCCATGACCTTGACCCTGTACTTAGTCAAGTGTGCTGGGAGCAGCCCTGACCAGGTTCCCGGGAGAGCTGGAATCCAGCCCCCCTCTGACGCCAGCTTGCGGTGTGTCCCTGGTGGGTGTCTCTTCATCCCAGTGCCTCGGTTTGCCTATCCGTCAATGAGGGGGTTATGCTTGGGTCTCCCAAGTGTCCCCCACTTCCTCTAGCTCTTGATTCTCTGATTCTCCATTTCTCATCTCAGCAGACAGATGCCACTCAGTGGCACCATGTCACTTCTGTGGGAGGCCACTGCAGGAGCTGCCACATTGAAAGGCGGGACACATCCGCAGTTCCCGCTTAATTGCTCTGGCTCCTGTGTACCGCCTCCCCAATTCCCGGAGCAAACATCTCCATTACTGGGAGTAATTTACCAGCACCAGCTTCCATGGTGAGGAGTGGAGGCTTTGAGACATGCCCTCACCCCGGTCCCCATAACCTGGGGGGGCATGAAGAGTATTTCAGGACGTTGGGGCCCTCAGGCTTGGCCCTTCCAAACCGCAGCACACCCCAGTCTCTTCTGGAATCTGCAGACTGACACCGACGTGTTACAGCATTAACTCAGGAGCCTAGGGTACCGGGTTTGGCCCGCTGTGCCCCTCCCTCTGACCTCAGGTAAAGTGTTTGTGCACGTGCCCCCCGCACCGCCTCCCATTCCTGCCTGGAGGAGGCACATCCTCAGCCCTCAGGCTTTGCACAGCAAGGGGACTTTGAGGCAAATTCCTGGGTGACTCCGAAGGGGATGTTCTCTGCGACAGGTGCTTGACCAGAGCTTGTTTCTGGGCAGAGACCTGCCTGAGGGGGAAGCTCAGACCAGGTGGCTCTGTCCATGCAGGCTACCGTGGAATTTTCCTTCCCCGGTTGGTGAGAGCATTGCCATGGGGTCCCTGTGAGGCTGGGACCACAGCTGCTGACCTTTGGGGTTTGGCACTGGCGGTGTTCCCGCTGCCATGGCTCTCTGGGCCTGGCCCCCGGGGGTCCCACTGCTCCCAGACCTGGGATAGAAGCCGGGTCTGGGGAGATGGAGCCTCAGCCAGCCCAGCAAAGCCCAGAAGACGCCTTTGATTCATGAACCGCTGGACTTGGGTGGATTTAGCAACTGGGTTTCCAATTGATTTCCAGGGGGAGGGGGATGGAGCTACGAGCTCCTAGAAGGGGTTTGCAGGCTGGCGGGGGTCTGTACCCCACAGTGGGCAGGAAGTGACTGACTCAATCCAGGGCCCCACGAGGGTAGACAATGAGGTAAGGAAACCCCATCTGCGTGGGGCTTGTCCCAGGGCCTCTGAGATGGAATTGCTTCTGGAGCGCATGCGCATGCGCAGCTCTGCAGCTGCTAGGGGCGAGGTGGAGGGAAGGAGCGGCTCTCCTCCCTCCCTTCTGGACTCTGAAGAGGCTCTGCTTTACAAAAGAGGAGGTCTGCAGAGTCCTGGCAATGTCACAACTTAGGGCTGATCTCTGGGGACCTGGGGCTGCCTCACCTGTCCTCCCCACAGGCCCCAGCCAGCCCCAGGACCGTAACCCCTTCCCCCAGGGGGGCCCTTGGTCCCCTGAAGGCTCTGAACAAGGGAGGGAGGAGGGAACCACCTTCTCTGTGGGTTTGGGAAAGGGAGCCCTGGGTTTGAATCCCATGGGCTTCTTCCACCTGCTGGCTGCAGGACCTCGGGTGAGCTGCATACACACCCTGGGCCTGTTTCCTCTCCTGTGAGATGGTGATCAGGAGACTGCCCTCCAAGCATGGCTGTGGGATGAGATGAGATCCCGCGTAAAGGGAGCTGCACAGCCCTTGGTGCACAGCAGGGGGGGGACGCGGCCCAGAGTGACAGACCCCGGTAAAGACCTGATTCTGATGACCATCATCTGTGTGATCCTTGGATGCATGTCTTAGCCTCTCTGTGCCTCAGTGTCCTCACCTGTGAAATGAGAAGGATGTTAAGGTCTCAGACACGACTGAGGAACTTTTACTGGTCAGGCTCTATTCTGCATGCTTTGCAATGATCCTGCAAGGCTTACAGGTGAGGAAACAGGCTCAGACCGGGACAATAACTTGTTCAAGGCCAACTAGGAAGTTGTAGAGGCAGGATTCAAACCCAGGTCTTTCTAACTTTGGAATCAATGTTCTGACCTGCAAGAAATTGTCACTTCCCACCTTATTACTAGGTATCACAGGATTCAGGACTTAATGCTGAGACCCCCTGCTGTTTAAGATGAAGATGTTGAGGGCAGATTTAGGGTGACTGAGGCCTGGAGTATTCAGGGGAGACTTCCTGGAAAGGGTGGAGAGGCGGGCAGGACCGACAGGCTTATGGTCCAGAGAAGGTGCCGGGGAGGCTGAGCTCAGGGAGCACAGTAAGGGCAAGGGCCCAGCCCCGGGTTCACTTTGGGATGGAGGCTGGGCTTCTGGAATCACGTACGTGGCTAGATAGTGTTCAGAGCTGGCCTCAGGCTCGGATGTCCCCCAGGTATCAGTCCTTAGCCCATTAGTGGGTTTCTGTCTCTGTTAAGAAGTTGTATGTTTCCTCATAATTCAAAGTCATGGTTTTATCAATTTGGTGTCTCAGAGTCTATAATCAGAGGTGAGTTGTGGCTTTTCTCCTCTGCATTTACGTAGTTCTATTGACTTGTTCTTCATTATGGAGCTCGTAATTCTTTTCACGAGCTCTCATTGATTTCCATATTGCAATATCTCCCGATGCCCTTTTTGATGAGAATCCTACTTCACATGTCCTCACATCAGGGTTAAAGCATTTTTACTTTGAATTTATTTTATTACAAAACCACATCCATACCTCCCTGGGGATGCCTGTGTGTCCTCCCGGGGAGGCTTGCCTTATCTCCTTGACTTTATTTTGCCTTTTCACGTGCTATGTGATTTTTTGTGGGAGGCTGGACACGATGCGTCCAGTCATAGGAACTCAGGTAAACCCGTGTTTAATATGAGGTTTTCTGTTGATCCAGCTAGTGAAGCTGTATTTCTGTTTGTGTAGTTGTGAAACCAGAGGCCAGAGTCTCCTCTATTGTCCTGTTTTTGTCTCTCCTGTTTTGGGTTTTCCTAGAGACTCCTTAAATAGGGTCTAAGGCTTGAAGTTCTTTTAGCTGTAATCCTGTCACCAAACAGGAGCCCTACTGTAGTGGCCCGGGGATGGGGGCGAGGGAAGGGGAGGTGGTGGGCCGGCTCCTCCCGGAGCCTGAGTTAGGCATGCCCCTTTCCCCCCTGTTCTCCTGAAGAAGGCAGCAGGCCTCCTTCTTCAGGAGAACAGAAGGCTCGGTGCCTATTTCAAAATGGTTATTTCCCCTTCTCCTTGCTGGGTAACAGGAGGGGACTTTTCTCCCCTCCTCACATTCAAAACCTGGTAGCTTCCTATAGGTAAGACTCATGAAAGTATGGGGAGCCTTCCAGGATTTGGCTGCTTTGGAGTTTTTCATCTCTCAAGCTAAACGACACTGAGCCTCTAGCCATTCATCACGTGCACTGGAAAGTGTTCCCCAAAATGCCAGCTCCAACTATGGCCTTGCATTCCCAGTAAGCGGTGATCGTAGGTATTTGCTTGCCTCTCCACTTTTTGGGGCACCAGTGTCTGTGGTCTCAGTTCTCTGATGCATCTGAGAAGATGGTTTTCAACTGACTCGGCATTTTTTCTCATCGTGAGGGTGAGAATGAACACATGTGCACTGTACACTGTAATTTGCAACATGCAGATCTCATAAGTGCTTTGTTACATGGGGAGCTAAGTATGCTGGCTCCTTGGAAGACTGTCACTGTATTCTAAAGGTCAGTGACAGTACGTAAGAATACAGCAAATTTTGTGTGCTGACCTTTTTATCCTGTAACCTTGCCCTACCCACTTATTGTTAGTTCTAGGAAGGTTTTCTCTTGTGGCTGTTGATCTGGTAGATTCCTTGTGATTTTCTATGAAGAGAATTATACCATCACCAAAAAAGAAGAAGTTTTCTTTCTTTCTTTCAAAACGCTATGTCTTCTTTCTTTTTCTTGCCTTATTACAGTAGCTTGTCATCTAGTAATAGAAATGTGAGTGAGGAGAGTGTGCATCCCTCCCTGTCCCTGATCTTTGGGGCAGACATTCAGGCATGCACCATTAAATTATGACATCAACTGCGGAAGTTCAGGAAGTCCCTTCCATTTCTATTTTTCACAAGAGTTGTTTGTTTGTTTGTCTTAAAAAACACAAATAGGTATTGAATCATGCCAAATGCTTTCCCTGTGCCAACTGATGGGATTATGTGATTTGTCTTTTCTAGCCTGTTAACACACTGGATTATGTTGGTAGATTTTTGAGTGTTGAACCAGTCTTGCAAACTTGTAATAAATTTGACTTGCATATGGTGCCTAATTCTTTCTATATGTTGTTGGATTTGGTTGCTAATAATCTTTTTTTTTTTTTTAAGATTTTTGAGTCTAAGTTTGTGAGAGATGCTGGTCTTTCCTTTTGCCTTTTTTTCTACTCTGTTTGGTAACAGGTTAACATGGGTTTCATCCATTGCTTTGGGAAGGGTTCCCTCCTCTTCTATTTTCTAGAAGATATGGTATAGCATTGGTGGTAATTCTTTCTTAAAATGTGTAGAATTCTCCAATGAAACCATCTAAGTCCAGAGATTTCTTCTAGAGGAGCTTTTTAATTATTACCTCAGTTTCTTTAATGTATTCTGATGACCTATCTCATCTTGGTTGACTTTGGTAACTTGGGGTTTTCAAGGAATTGGACTATTTCTTCTAAGTTGTCCAGTTTATGAAGGTAAACTTGTTAATAGTATTTTCTGAAATCTTTTTAATGGCTGCAGGATTTATAGTGATATCTTATACGTCACTCCTGGGACTGGTTTGTCTCTTCTCTCTTTTTGTTTCCATCAGTCTTGCCAGAGGTTTATCAATTTTATTGATTTGTTTGAAAAGCAGCTTTTCATTGTTGTTGTCTTTGGCTTTTCTCTATTGTTTTCTTATTTTCAATGTTATCAATGTCCGTTTATTTTTATAATTCCCTCCCTCCTGCCTGCTTTGATTTATTTTGCTGTTCTTTTCCTGGTTTATTGAAGTCAGAGCTAAGACAGTTGATCTGGGACCTTTCCTCATTTCTAATGTAAGCATTTTAATGCTATGAACTTCCTTCTCAGTGCTGACTTAGCTGCATCTGAGACATTTTGATATGTTGTATTTTTGTTTTCATTTGTTCTCTGTCTTCTTTTTAAAAAATTACTTTTGAGACTTCCTCTTTGGCCCATGAATTATGTAGAGGCACATTGTTTAAATTCTATATATATAGAGATTTTCCCTGTTGTTTTGGTTCTTAATTTGATTCCAGTATGACCAGAGATCCCACTGTACCATTTCAGTTTTTATAAGTGTATTGAGTTTTGTTTTATGGCCCTTGTGGTCAAGGTATGGTTTGTTTTAATGTTTTGGGGATAAATGTTTTTGGGGTAGTTAAAATGTTTTTGGGGTAGTTCAAAACTGTGTATTTTGATATTGTTGGGTGTTGTGTTCTATATAGGTCGGTTGATCCTGCTGGTTGGTTGTATTGCTTATTTTCTTCTATAGTTTTGCTCTATAATATTATTTCTTGTTTGAAACTTCTCTTTCTTTCCTGAGATTTCTGATTTTTTTCATTGGTTTCAAGAGAATTTGTGATTAATATTTGAAACATTCTGCAATGGCTGCTTTAAAATCCTTGTCAAATTAATTCCAGCATCTGATTCTTGTCCGTGTTCAGCATGAGTTGATTGTCTTTGTTGATTTAAATTTAATTGTCTTGGTTTTGGATATGATGAGTAATTTTTTTATTATATCCTGCACATTCCATCTACTCTGTTAGTAGAGTCAAGGTGCTATCTAAATCTTACTTTAGCTGGCAAGCCCCCCTGTTTGGGTTTAGCACATGGGTTCTTGGTCAGCTCTTGTGGGCTGTGGTCCCAGAGGCAGCTCTGATTATCAGAGCCTTGTGCTATTTTGGTCTGCTTGGCTTATCTGGTGTTGTCTCGGTTCCCACTAGTCCCCTCGCAGCTGCCTAAGGGGGGGACTCATTGGGCTGGCTGTGGAGGGCTGGGCATTGGGGGGGGGTCCCCCTACTTAGTGATGCTTTCTGGCTTCCCTGTGGTGTGTGGTAAGGGAGCAGAGTATCAGGCTCATGGAGACACAGAAGCTTCCTGGACTGGGACATTGGTGACAGAGCCCCTGTTTCCGGTTCTGCACACCTACCCCAAGCCCATGAATGCTTTGGCATGGCCTGCAAAAATAAAGCATTACACTTTCAGCTATTTCAAGTAACTCAGCACTGCTTGCAACAGACAGCCTCACTCCATTTCTGAGCATATCAGCATGTACCGACACCCAGGTACCGAGCTTGGGGCAGGAGACTGATAGCAAGGGCATCAAGAGGCTGGCGCTTGGCCATAAGACTCAGAGATCATACACGCAGGCAGAGAACATGTCTAATTAGCCATTTCAGAGATGGTTGCTTGGGCAAGTGTCAGTAGGATGGGCGTAAATTGCTTCAGTTTTTAACCTTCTCCACCTCAATTAAGGGCTTTGGGACCTACACTTAGATGTCAACCCCCACTCAACTACTAACCAGTTGGTGTCTCTGGGTCTGTCTCCTCATCTCACGCAAGGCTCTCCTCACCTCTCAGTGTGGCTCACAGGGCGCTGACGGGAAATGCTGAGCACAGCAAGGGGCACCAGGCAGATCCTGCTCAGTGACCATCAGCAATTGTCGTGATCTGCAAGTTCGAGATAATGTGGATTTCTGTCTTAATAGTGATAATGAGATAATAATGATGCCTCGATTAGGACTAATAATGCTGTGTTTGGAGAACAGGACTTGATGAGCCCGGCCTGGCTCGGAATCCTGACCCCAGCACTTACTCGCCAGAGGCACACGGTGCAAGCTACTCACGGCTCCACGCCTCAGTTTCCTCATCTGTAATGTGAGGACGATGATGAGACCTAGGTCATCTATGAGCTGTGCAAAGGACTCAACAGGGTCCACGGAAGGCTGTAAGGGTTCAGTAAATGTTGGCTACAGTTTGCCATGAAGGCAGAGATCTTTGTATTTTGTTCATGGCTGCATCCCTGGACCCCTAGAACCTAGAATAGGGCTTGGCACACAGACGGGCTCTGTCCTGACGTGAGGAGACCTTAGCCCCGCTGCCAGGCCATCCCCTGCCCAGAGCTGGGTCTGCTTCCCGACCATCTACAGAGCCTGCCAGGGAGCGCCACGTGGGCAGCCGAGGAAGCCATGCCCCCTGATGCCAGGGTCGAAGGGGTCTGAGTTCAGTGGGTCTCGGCTGCCTCCCCCAACTGCCATAACAGAGGTGCTGGCCCCTCTCTCTGTCCCACCCCTCAACCTGGACATGAGAACAATGGTCCATCCAGGGTCCCTTGCATCCAAAGAGTTTGCTGGGCTGGAGTGTGGATAGACAGGGGCCAGGAAGCAGGAGGGTGCCTTTCCACCAAGATCCTCTCTCTTCTCTGCATGTGGTTCTTAGTGCTCATTTCTTTGAAAATAGAAGAGGCTGCCCCAGGGGCCGGGCACCTGCTCTTCCCCTTCCCCTCCTCAGCCAATCGCTCTGCAGCGAGAAGGGGCTTCAGGGCCTTTTCTGGGTGCAGTTCTGGTCGGGGAAAGGGGACAGAGAGCATAGAGTCTGAGGTCTGGGAGACCTGGGAGACAGAAGGTGCTGGAAGGGAGAGGAGAAGATGCTAGTATCTATCTCCACCCACCTGCCCTCAGCATGTTGTCCTGCTTATTGGGACCTTTGGTTGAGATTTCATCAGTGGGCTGTCCTGGGGTTGTATCAGTCACTGGGGCAGCCATAGCAGAGTACCACCAACTGTGTGCTTTGAAAGACAGAAATTTATTTTCTCCAGTTTTGGAGTTGGAAGTCCAAGATCAAGGTGTGGACAGGCCTGTTTCCCTGAGGCCTCTCTCCTGGGCTTGCAGGGCTCGCCCCC
>PITA01025103.1:0-24989 GCA_004023965.1 Spilogale gracilis
TAAAGTCACCCCTTCCTTCTGACCTCACTGGTACTGTTGTGGTTTCAGCCCCCCGACTCTCCTTGGAGAGAGAGGCCAGAAGCACAACTGCCCATGCACCACAGGTGGGAATATGAAGTTATACTTTTGTTCTCCCATTTGGCCTTCTTCCAGCTGATCTTTACTCAGTCACCAATTCCACTTTGGACATGATTTTCTAAGGCCATCCAATCACAGACTCTTCCTTCTTCAAACAATTGCATTTAGAGGAAAAAACTGTATAAATCTACCCAGTTGGAAGGGGTGCCTGCCAATAACAAGACAGGATATGAGGCCTTAGTATGGTTTCCTTTAGAGAAGGGGGGAAAGCTATGTCTTCGTGGCACCAACACAAACAAATGCAAAGTTAAAAAAAAGTGCAATCAGGTATGTTTGTGTGTCACTTTGGATATTCCTTGATTGATTGATTGATTGATTGATTGTTTTTTCTGAATTGAATTAGGTTTTCTTAAAAAATATAAAAGATGCATCCAGGGAGAAAGTGACAAGAAGGCAGAATCTCAAAGATAGGCAAATTCATCTGGAAGCATAAAAGGTGGGGAGGAACGAGAGAAAATACTCTGTAACTAGAGGAACCACAAGAATTGGAGAAAGTGAAAAAAGTAGAGAAACAAGGACAAGAGACATGAAGATATACGTAGTCACCTGGAGGGAAGGACCTGAGATAAGAAGAGGAAAATCCAGGTGATTGAGCTAGTAGCAGAAATGCTCAGAGGTACCTGGACATTGATAGAGTCCAGGTCAAGTATTATTGCTCTCCCTTACTTGACCTGTCTCAAGGTTGCTAGATGTGGCCTGCACACGTGTGAGAATAGCTAAAATTAACAACATGGGAAATAACATTTTGGTGAGGATGCAGAGAAAGGGGAACCCTCTACACTGTTTGTGGAGGTGCAAACTGGTGCAACCACTCTGGGAAACAGTGAAAAATAAAACTACCCTACAACTCAGGAATTACACTACTAGGTATTTATCCAAAGTTTACAAACATACTGATTTGAAGGGGGCACATGCACCCCCGCAATGTTCATAGCAGCAGTGTCCACAATAGTCAACATATGGAATGAGCCCAGATGTCCATTGGCAGATGAGTGGCTAAAGAAGATGTGGCATATAAATACAATGGAATATTACTTAGCCACGGAAAAGAATGAAATCTTGCCACTTACAATGACGTGGATGGAGCTAGAGAACATTATGCTAAGTGAAATAAGTCAGAGAACAAATACCATATGATTTCACTCATACATGGAATTTAAGAAACAAAACACATGAACGTATGAGAAGGGGGAAGAAATAAGGAGGCAAACCATAAGAGATTTTTAACTACAGAGAACAAAAAGGGTTGATGGAGGGAGGTGGGTGGGGATGGGCTAAATGGGTGACTAGTATTAAGGAGGCACTTGGGACGAACAGTTGATGTTTTATATAAGTGGTGAATCACTACTCCTGAAACCAATATTACACTGTATCTTAACTGACTAGAATTTAAATAAAAATGTGACCCCCCCAAAAAATATTACTAGGTGTGGGTCTATTCCTGCAGTTGCCTGAATTCTGCAGCTGACTGCCAGCTAGAGGTTTATGGCTCTGATGTCAGGGAAATCACTCATAAATCTTGTTTCAGACATGCCCCACCCTCCGTTGGCTCCAACAGTAATATCTAATAATAAGAACCCATATCATGAGTTGTTAAAAAATGAAATTCAGCTGAGTAAAGACCTTATTGTCTTTACTCAATGATTCATGAGTGAAGCAGTATCCCATCTAGCAGATAGAAAAGAGCTCTGAGGAACTGTATAAAACGGAAGAATTTTATAGGTAGAATGGAACAGGACAAGGAAGCTATACTAACAAAAAAAAATGGATTGGTTGTGGCAAGATCACATTCTTTTTTTTTTTTTTAATAGTTCCAAAAAGAGATTTTATTTTTTATTTTATTTTATTTTTTTTTATTGTTACTAAATTTTTTTTTCCATTGTTCCAATATTCATTCCCCATTCCCAACACCCAGTGCTCCACGCTAAGATCACATTCTTTAGAGGATGTCAGGGATCTGTCCTGTGGATTACCTCACTAGTGCTGAACAGGTAGTTCCTGACTGGACTGGTTTAAGATTCCATTCTTGGGAGAGGTTGAAAGTACAGTTAAATAGTAAGTCTCCATTGCTGATATGGGGACTAATAGAGATGACTCTATTTTGGGTCTCTTGTTTTATTTTTAATAATTCCCCCCCCGCCCCCCAAACTGAGAGATGCGATAAAAATTTAAGGCATTAGTGCCCCTCCCAGCTACTTTGCTGAAGTTTTCATAGTTTTTGCTGATCCTCTGTGTGGTATTCATAGGCCTTGACATATTTTTGCTGAATCTCTGTGGTATTCATAATTCATGATTTCAGGTTAGCATTTTTAAAATCAGTTTTAGGGAGATCATTTGTTTAGTGGTTAGTGGTGGTGAACATGACTCTAAAGCTTTTGAGAGAATACAAGGTGCCAGGGAAAGTACTATGGTTATTATAAGCAGGATAATTCCCAGTGTCTGGGGTGAACTTTAGAGCCCCAAGGCTCAAATGAATTACAATTAAGTCAAAGAAAGACCTCACTGCAGGAGTCATTTTCTTAAGCCAGCTGGTTTGTTTAGTGACTTTATGAGGCTAAGTTTTAACTTCCCCAGAAACGTTAATTTGGGTGCAGCCAATGGTGTTAATTATAGCACAGACACGTTCTTGCTCATCTGACAGATAGTCAAGAACTGTCAAATCATTAAGAACTATTTTGGGGTGCCTGGGTGGTTCAGTGGGTTAAAGCCTCTGCCTTCGGCTCAGGTCATGATCTCAGGGTCCTGGGATAGAGCCCCACATCGGGCTCTCTGCTCAGCAGGGAGCCTGCTTCCTCCTCTCTCTCTCTGCCTGCCTCTCTGCCTACTTGTGATCTCTCTGTCAAATAAAGAAATAAAATCTTAAAAAAAAAAGAACTATTTTGGCCAGGGAGTCTAAGGAATCTTTTTGGGCAGTGATTGCTTTAACATTATCTGCAGTATTTTCAAGAGTTGAAAGTTTCCTGATTATAGCTCATTCATACTCATAATCAAGGAAGTAAGGACCTGCTAAAGGAAGTAAATCCTGACTTATGAATGTCTCCTGGTAGGTCCTTTCTAATTGGATGACATAAATTTAGGGGAATTTACTGATGACTGTTTCAGTTTGATTGTGGACAGTTAGGGGCACAATTAGATAATATAAAAGGCATTGCCCAGTTATATGCCAGCCATCTAGGTGTTCATAGGTCAAAGGAGAATGATAACCACCTGAGAAAAGATAAATTCTTTTGGGGCACAAGCCATTCTTACTAAGATGCCACTTTTTTCTTTTTTTAAAGATTTTATTTATTTGACAGAGAAACACAGCCAGAGAGGGAACACAAGCAGCGGGAGTGAGAGAGGGAGAAGCAGGCTTCTCGCCGAGCAGGCAGCCTGATGCGGGGCTTGATCCCGGGACTCCGGGATTATGACCTGAGCTAAGGCAGAGACTTAACCACTGAGCCACCCAGGCGCCCCTAAGATGGCACTCTTATAGATTTGTTCACAGAAGATTTGCCCATTCAAGCCAGGAGTTAGTTACATTTTCAGCACATTCAGGAAATAAATCTCTTACCTTGAAATAAAGGTTGTTCTAAATTCCTTGCAAAAATGTGTGCTACAGGAATGATGTTTTCATAGTTGGGGGTAGTCCAGTTTAGATAATAATAAGAACATGGGGGTGTAAATTTACTATAATTTGTGTAGGTTGTGTCTAACTGGTCAAGTAGAGTAGTTATAATTGGAGAAAGGTAAAAACAAAGCACAGGGTGCTCTGGCCATAAAAGTCAAGTCCTATAAGTGACTTATAGGAGGGGTTGATTGTAGTTTATGGTGATGCTGAGGGTAGAAGAAAAATGGTCACAGAGAGGACCAGGGGCTCTCTAGCATCACGGACAGATCTCAGGTGTTTTTGTTTGTTTGTTTTTAATTGAAGTATGATTAACAAAGTGTTAATATTAGTTTCAGGAGTACAATACAATGATCCAACAGTTCTATACATTTCTCGGTATATATTATATATATAATATATTATATATTATATAATTATATATTATAATATATATTATATATTATATATTATATATTATATATTATATATTATATATTATATATTATATATTATATATTATTATATAATATATATGTTACTCATCAAGATAAGTACTTGTTTTTAAAGATTTTATTTATTTATTTGACAGAGAGAAACACAGCAAGAGAGGGAACACAAGCAGAGGAACTGAGAGAGGAGAAGCAGGCCTCCCGCCGAGCAGGAAGCCCGATGTGGGGCTCAATCCTGGATCTCCAGGATCATGACCTGAGCTAAAAGCAGTTGCTTAACCAACTGAGCCATCCAGGCGCCCCGATGAGTGTACTTTAAAAAATTTTTTTAAATTTTTTCCATAACCCAGCAACCCTATCCCCCTCTATCCCCCAGCAACCCTCAGTTTGTTTCCTGAGATTAAGAGTCTCTTATGGTTTGTCTCCCTTCCCAGTCCCATCTTGTTTCTTTTTTCCCCCCTCCTTACCAGCTCACAAAGTCCTGCCCTGTAGCATATGGCTGTCATTTTATCCAGTCTGCAACCCTGTGCCATTTTATTGGAGCACTTACATTACCATTCACATTGAGAGTAATTATTGAAAGATACTTTAAAAAAAATATTTTATTATTTATTTATTTGACACACTCACAGAGAGATCACAGGCAGGCAGAGAGGCAGGCAGAGAGAGAGGAGGAAGCAGGCTCCCTGCTGAGCAGAGAGCCTGATGCGGGCCTCAATTTCAGGATGCTGAGATCATGATCTGAGCCGAAGGCAGAGGCTTTAACCCACTGACCACCCAGGTGCCCGAAAGATACGTTTTTATTGACATCATGTTGCCTGTAAAGTCCTTGTTTCTATAGATTACCTCTGTAAATTTCTGTTATTTGTCACTCTTGGGTTCTTTCCTCTTTTATAGAACCCCCTTTAATATTTCTTGTAGTGCTGGGTTGGTGGTCACATAATCTTTCAGACCTTGCTGGTCCTGGAAGCTCTTTATCTCTCCATCCATTTTGAAAGTCAATCTTGCTGGGTAGAGTATCCTTGGCGGCGTATTTTTTTTTTCATTTAATTTCCTGAATATGTCTTGCCAGCCCTTTCTGTCTTGCCAGGTTTCTGTGGACAGGTCTGACATTATGCCGATGATCCTCCCTTTGTACATAATGGATCTCTTCCCCTAGCTGCCCTTAAGACATATTCTTTGAATTTATAATTTGTGAATTTCACAATTATGTGCCTGGAGGTTTTTCTAGCCTTGTTGATCTTGGGGGGTGTCCTCTCTGCCTCTAGGATATGAACACTTGTTTCATTCCCCAGATTAGGGAAATTTTCATCCATTATTTGTTCGACTATATCTTCTAGTCTTCTTTCTTTCTCTACCCCCTCAGGGATCCCAATAATTCTGATATTGGAGTGTTTCATGGCATCATTTATTTCTATTTTCTATTTTCGTGGGACTTTAGCTATTTGTTCCAAGACTTCTTCTGGTCCTCCTTCTCAATCAATCTGTCTTCTAGATCACTAATGTGATCTGCTTCACTTACCCTAGCTGTTAGAGTATTTAGATTAGATTGGGTCTCATTGATAGCATTTTTAACCTCTGCCAGATGAACTTTCACTTTTGCCCTTAGAGATTCTATCTTGCCACTAACGGTCTTTTCCAACTTAGCCATTGCTTGGATAATTGCCACCCTGAATTCCATTTCTGCCATATTGTTTATGTCCATATCCAGTAGTTCTGTGACAGAGGTTGCAGTCTCTGGATTTTTCTTCTGTTGGGTCTTTTTCCTCCAAGTCATTTTGGTGAGGGGTGGTTGAGGGGATGTATAGCTTAATATATCAACCTTGATCTAGGCAAGTTGCTGGATCAGAAGCCACCACCAAAAAGAAAGAAGAAAGAAAAAAGAGAGAGAAAGAGAAAAAAAGAAAGAAAAAACCAAGCCAAAATGGGCCCCCAATGTGGCAAAAAACCAAAAAGGAATAAACAAAAAGACCATCAAAAGTGGAATAAAGGAGAAAAAATAAAAACAAAACCCAGCCAAAATGACCCCCAAGAATAAGATTTATATAGTACAAAGGCGAAAGCAACTACACAGAAACACTGACAGAAGAATAAGATGGGATGGTGGGTACAAATCTCATTGTGGGCAAGGATAGTATTTCAGTTCCTCTTGGGTGTATCTTGTTATTTTTGTTAGAGGAGTCAACTTTCTAGAGATATAGGGAAATTAAAACTGGTTTATATATAGGGGTAGTATTGAATAGGAAAGAAGGATTACCTTGAAGCTCATATCTATATGCATACTAAAAAAAAGGAAAGAAAGAAAGAGACACAGGTATATGTATGAAAAAGTTCAAGTTAAAAAATTATGGCATGCTGTATTAAACATCAAATTGTGATAAAAAGTAGGTTGAACAGTTAATAAAAGAACAGGAATTGTGAGAATGAATTTAAAAATTAAAAAAAAATTAAAAATGAAAATAAATTTAGAAAAATGAAAAGAAAGGCTGTATCTATAAAGTACACAGGCTTTGGAGCAGTACCAGGAGCTTAATATATTGTTTTTTTCCCAGATGTTGAGGTTTTACAGTTTTATGGAGACCCTGTGGTGGTTGTCCTCTTGTTCTTCTGGATCGCCTTCTGAGGGAGGGGCCTGCTACATTTTTTTCAGTCAGTCTTGCTTAGGCTGATTCTCCCTGCCGCTATGAAGGGGCTGGGCTCTATGGAAACTGATTTTTCAGGTTTTGTTCTTTGTTCTCTGGAGACTTTTGTTCTTTCATGGCTTTTTGGAGCTTTTCAGAGAGTCAGAGCAAAGTAAGCTGTCCACACCCAGACCTCCGTTTTAGAGAAAAGCCTCACTCAGTCTGTTCCCTTCTGGATGGTCTGGGACACACAGACTCTCCCTCTGCGAACTCCTCTGCACCCTGCCACCTCTCACAGGTGGTGCTCACAACGAGTCACCGCCTCTATGGTCACCCGAGGCCCCCACTTGTCTCTATACCCCTGTGCCACAGAAAGCACGAGCAATATTTGTTTGTGCAAGCTGACATTGCTGGACTGTTGTCTGGAGCTCACATCCACGCTTGGTGCACTAGAACCTTGAGGTCCCACCTGTCATGCAAGGCTGCTGGACAAGTGGCCTCCGGTGCAGGCAGGTGTGCGCCCAGCCCAAGCAATGCTGCAAGAGCTAAAAGCCACGGTTTCAGGGAGTGCCTGCTGGGTTTGCTCAGGTGCCGGTAGGCGTCAGCTAAGCACATCCCAGGAATGCAATTTTAGGACCGTGCCTGTGGCCATCAGATTCCATCCGTTGCCCCTTAAGACCCTTTGCTTCTGAGTGCCTCTAACCAGACACCAAATTGATGCTGGTCCCCAAACACAGGGAACTTTCATATTGGGGTATTACTTTCCAATGAGTTGCTTCTGGTGGCTCCCTCCCACTTTTGTTTATCCTTTAAAATCAGTCTGAGCACTCCCACTCCACTCCCACTACCACTCCACTCCACTCCCACTCCACTGATGCTCTTCTGCCTCCCTAGAGATTCAGCAGTATGTAGTCTTACATCTCAAGCTGATTTCATGGGTGTTCAGAGTGTTCTGGTAGATATTTAGTCACTTCAGGGGACTGGTTGAAACAGGGTCCTCCTACCTCTCCACCATCTTGCCCCCATCCTTGGATACAAAAATTCTTAACAAGATACTAGCTAATCAGATCTAATAGTGCATTACAAGGATTATTCACCATGACTAAGTGGGATTTATTCCTGGGCTGCAATGGTGGTTCAATATCTGTGAATTACTGAGATACACATTAATCAAAGAAAGGACAAGAACCCTCTCAATAGAGATATGATCAATATGATCCCTCTCATAGATGCAGAAAAAGAACTTGAAAAAATGTAGCTTGCTTGCTTGCTTGCTTTCTTTCTTTCTTTCTTTCTTTCTTTCTTTCTTTCTTCTTTCAAGATTCTGTTTTTTATTTGGAAGAGAATGAGAGAGAACGTGTGAGCAGTGTGAGAGGTGAGGGGAAAAACAGACTCCCCACTGATGCAGGGCTTGATCCCAGCCTCCAGGATCATGATCTGAGCCAAAGGCAAATGCTTAACTGACTGAGAAACCCAGGCACCCCTAAAGCATCCTTTCTTGATTAAAACTCTCTACAGTGTAGGGATAGAAGAAACATACCTCAATTTCCTAAAACCTTGTTTCCCTCAGCTTCAGTAGCTTCTTTCTAGACACATTTGTGGAGGCAAGGGAAGCAAAAGCAAGACTACTGGGACTTCAACAACATAAAAAGCTTCTGCATGATAAAAGAAACAGTCAACAAAAGTAACAGGCAACCTATGGAATAGGAGAAGATATTCACAAATGTCTTATCAGATAAAGGGCTGGTATCAAAGATTTGTAAAGAACTTTTCAAACTCAACACCAACAAAACAAAACAAAACAAAACAAACAAAACAAAACAAAAAACCCCGAAAATTCAGTCAAGAAATAGCAGAAGACATGAACAGACATATGAAGAAAATGTTCCACATCACTTGTCATTAGGCAAATACAAATCAAAACCACAATGAGATACCATTTCACAGTGGTCAGAATGGCCAAAATTAACAACACAGGAAACAACAGATGTTGGTGAGGATGTGGAGAAAGAGGAAGCCCTTTACACTGTTGGTGAGAATGCAAACTGTTGCATCCACTGTGGAAATCAGTATGGAGGTCCCTCAAAAAGTTAAAAATAAAACATCTTATGAACCCAGCAATTGCACTAATAGGTCTTTATCCAAAGGATACAGTGATTTGAAGGGGTGCATGCACCCTAATGTTTATAGCAGCAATGTCCACAATAGCCAAAATATGGTAAAAGCCCAGATGTCATTGACAGATGAATGGAAAAGAAGCAGTATATATTCACACAATGGAATATTACTCATCCATAAAAAAGAATGAAACATTGTCATTTGCAGTGATGTGGATGGAACTACGAGGTATTATGCTAAGTGAAATAAGTAGTAAGAGAAAGATACCATATGATTTCACTGATATGTTGCAATTAAAAAACAAAACATGAACATAGGGGAAGGGAAGGAAAAATAAAATAAGATGAAAATTGTTAGGAACACAAACCATGGGAGTCTCTAAACTATAGGAAACAAACTGAAGGTTGCTGGAGGGTAGGTTGGTAGGAGAATGAAGTAAATGGGTGATGGGCATAAGGAGGTCACTTGGTGTAATGAGTACTACATGTTATATGCAAAAAATGAATTGCTAAATTGTACCTCTGAAATGAATAAAATAAAACTCTTGGCAGCAATGGCCACAATCGCCAAACTGTGGAAAGAGCTAAGGTGCCCTTCAACAGAGGAATGGCTAAAGAGGATGTGGTACATATATACAATGGAATACTACACCTCCATCAGAAAGGATGAATATCCAACTTTTATAGCAACATGGACTGGATTGGAAGAGATTATGCTCAGTGAAATAAGCCAAGTAGAAAAATTCAAGTATCACATGGTTTCACTTACTTGTGGTGCATAAAGGGTAATATAGAGGACAGTAGGAGAAGGAAAGGAAATGGGAAGTAGGGTAATTCAGGGAGAGAAACAAAACATGAGAGACTTTGGACACAAACAAACTGAGGGACTTGGAGGGAGGGGGTGGGAGGATGGGAGAGCCTGGTGGTGGGTACTGAGGGCACATATTGCATGGAGCACTGGGTGTGGGGCATGGGCAATGAATCTTGGAACACTGAAAAAATAAAATAAATTTAAAGTTAAAAAAAAAGCTCTTGGGACTACATAAAAATAAAAAGCTTCTGCACAGTGTAGGAAACCATCAACAAAACTGAAAGGCAACTTACGAAATGGCAGGAGATATTTGCAGATGATATCTCTGATAAATGGTTGGTATCCAGAATGTATAAAGAACTCATAGAACTCAAAGCCCAGAAAACAAATAATCCAATTCAAAAGTGGGCAAAAGACACGAACAAAGATTTCTTCAAAGAAGACATACAGATGGCCAAGAAGAACATGAAATGTTGTTCAAATCAGTCATCATTAGGAAAATGCAAATCAAAATTACAATGAGATATTACTTCACACTGTCAGAATGGGTGAAATCAACAACACAAGAGACAACAGTTGTTGGTGAGAAAACAAGGAATGAGGAACCCTCTTGCACTATTGGTGAAAATGTAAACTGTTGCATCCACTCTGGTAAACATTATAGGCGGTCCTCAAAAAGTTAAAAAGAAAACTATCCTACAACCCAGCAACTGCACTGATGGACATTTATCCAACGAATTCAAAAACACTAATTCAAAGGGATACATGCACCCCTAAGTTCATAGCAGCATTATTTATAGATAAATTCATAAAAAAGAGGTATGCATGTATGAGCACACACGTACACACATACATACAATGAAATATTATGTTTCATCATAAAGAGTGAAATCTTATAATTTGCAAAAAACATGAATGAAGCTAGAGATGGAGCTTCACTGACAGTTAATAGTATAAGCTTCACTTATACTAAGTGAAATAATTTAGAGAAAGAAAAATACCATATGATTTTACCCATATGTGGAATGTAAGAAATAAGACAAATGAGCAAAGGGAAAAAGAGACAAACTAAGGTAACAATAGTTAAGGCAAACTTTTTTTTTTAAAGATTTTTATTTATTTGACAGAGAGAAACACAGCCAGAGAGGGAACTATTAAGAAAAACTGATGGTTACTAGAGGTTGGGGGAAATAGGTGATGGGGATTAAAGAGTAAATAGGTTAAATAGGTAATGGGGATCAAAGAGTACACTTATCATGATGAGCACTGTGTAATGTATAACCGTTGAATCACTATTTGTACACCTGAAAATAATATAATGATGTATGCTAACAATACTGAAATTAAAGTAGAAAGCTTAGTAAAAAGATATTAATGTGTTAAAAAAGTTATCTAGATGATTTTATTTCATAATGAGGACTGATATCTATAGCTGTGACCTCTCACAATTAATTCCTAAAAACTTCTACTTACATCTGGGTGCCATGGACATGTCTTTGAACTATCTGGATCCTGCAAGCACCCAGCATCAATTACCTAATTATTCTAAGACGAGAGGGAGTAAAGGTTGCTCAGAGAGTATGTCCAAAGTTTGGCAACTAAGACAAACCTTTGTACCCGGATGTTCTTCAACCCCAAGTTGCCCACCCAGTGTGAATAATCTTTATTGATCCTCTCCATACCCTGCCCAGTGGGAGGCCCTGCTGCTATTTAGTCCTTGGAATTGACAGAGATTCCCAGAACATATCACACATGCCCTTTTTGCCTTACCCTTGCTTAAGCTGCCATCCATAACTTGCAGCCAACAGACTATTAATCAGGACTTAGCCAAGCCATTCATTTTTCTTGATTTCTTTGTCTGTCAAGGTATGAATGTTTGCTCAGGACCACACCTACAAATAATGTGTTTAATAAGAACATATTCATCTGTGGTATTTATAGTTCTGATATTTTTCTTGTTCTGATTTTTAGTCTAAAGGTACACACCCTGGACTTACCAGCTCATTTAAACATTTAGCTGCAGTAACCTAGAGAACAGTTATGCCCACCCCCACTTGCTTTTCCTATTTGATCCTGACCACCCACTGCCCCACCAATACCACACCTCCTCAACCTGTTACACCTCCTCCTACCTCAGGCCACTCTTATGGTCTAGAACTGAACACAGATCATGTTAAGTTGATTTACCCTAAATTTAATATTAATATATTGTCATGACAAAGATTGATGTTACTGTTATCACACTCCTTAGTTTTGTGATCTTGGAGCTAATTTCTTTCTTTTTCTTTGAAAATATTTCATGTCCTGCCTTCCATTTTAAGTACCATCTTGATGGATAAATGATTACAAAGAATATACACTTGTTGCAAAAAACTTAGAATGTAGAAATATATAAACAAAAAGTTGAAGGTACCTACCTTCCAGTGGCTTCTACATACAACCTGTGGTTGGTTTCTGAATGAGGATGTTCCCGAGCGTAGGCTTTCTGAGGCAACAACTTCTCCTATAAACTGTAGTGAGGTAGTTCAGGGATGTAGTTTTATGGATGAACATAAGATCCATCCCTATCTGGGTTCAAATCCCTATCCCTTCTGCTACTAGCTCTTCCAAGTTGGATGTTATTTCAGCTTTCCATGCCTGTTTCTTTATCTTTAAAGTACAAGATGATCATGGTAGTGGTCTCCATATCATAGAATTGCTCCGGGAATTAAATGATTTCATACACATGCTAAGTCTTGGCTACTATTATTATTTTGTATCTTCCTGCCTACTGGAGGTTTTAGAGCCAAGGAACAATGAGATATTACAAGTTAAAGAATGTGAATTAACCAATAAGGATAACAACACACTTCAGAGGTATGGCTAGAACACTTAAAATAATTTAAAAAATTAATTTTTCCAGTTTTATTGAGATATAATTGACATGTAATACTGCAAGTTTAAGGTACATAACATAATAGTTAAAAAATATATATTTACATTTTTGCAAAAATTTTTTTTGACTTTAAATTTATATTATTTTTTCAGTGTTCCAAGATTCCTTGCCCATGCCCCACACCCAGTGCTCCATGCAATACGTGCCCTGAGTACCCACCACCAGGCTCTTCCGTCCCCCCACCCCCTCCCTCCAAGTCCCTCAGTTTGTGTCCAAAGTCTCTCATGTTTCATTTCTCTCCCTGAATTACCCTACTTCCCATTTCCTTTCCTTCTCCTACTGTCCTCTGTATTACCCTTTATGCACCACAAGTAAGTGAAACCATGTGATACTTGAATTTTTCTACTTGGCTTATTTCACTGAGCATAATCTCTTCTAATCCAGTCCATGTTGCTACAAAAGTTGGATATTCATCCTTTCTGATGGAGGCGTAGTATTCCATTGTATATACAGACCACATCTTCTTTATCCATTCATCTGTTGAAGGGCACCTTGACTCTTTCCACAGTCTGGCGATTGTGCCAATTGCTGCTATGAACATTGGGGTACATATGGCCCTTCTTTTCACTACATCTGTATCTTTGGGGTAAATGCCCAGTAGTGCAATTTCAGGGTCATAGGGTAGTTCTATTTTTAATCCTTAAAAATATTTTTATTTTAAATTCCAGCATAGTTAACAGATATGTTCAACATAATAATTTGATATATGTATATGTCATGAAATGATTACCAGAATAAATTTAATTGACATTCATCACCTCATATGGTTACAATTTTTCTTGTGATGTGAACTTTTAAGATCTACACTCTTATCAACCTTCAAATATATAATACAGTATTGTTAACTATAGTCACCATGCTATACATTATATCCCTAGAACTTATTTATCTTGTAATTGGAAGTTTGTCTCTTTTGACTATCTTCATCCATTTTTCCTACCCTCTACCTCTACCTCTTGTAAGCGCCAATCTGTTTCTATGAGTTTATTTTCTTAAATTCCAGATACAAGTGAGATTATACAGTATTTGTCATTCTGTCTAATTTATTTAACTCAGCATAATTCCCCCAGTGTCCATCCATGTTGTCATAAAATATTTTCTTTTTTTATGGCTAAATAATATTCATAATATATATATGGCACACTTCCTTCATGCATTCATCTGTTAATAGATACTTAAGTTGTTACCACGTTTTAGCTATTATAAATTATGGTTGCAGTGAACATGGGGTGTGGATACATTCAGGATAGTGATTTTGTTTCATTCAATTATATACCCAGAAGTAGATCTATTTTTAGTTTCTTGAGGTCCTTCATACTATTTTCCATAGTGGCTGTACCAGTTTACACTCTCAGATGTAGAACTAGCATGTAGTAAAGAGTGTCCCTGAGGAGAGCAGGGCTGGCTACTCGGATGGACACTTGAGAGGACAAAGTCAGAGGGATCTGGGTAGAGGGAATGGAGCGCTGAAAGTGGGGAATCCACGGGCTTCTGTTCTTGTTATGACTTTGGTTGTGTCCTCCAAAAAATGTGTTGAAGTCCTAACCCCTTGATACTGAGAATGTGATCTTATTTGGAAATAGAGTCATTACTGATGTTATTAGTTCAGATGAGGTCATACTTGAGTAAGATCAGGCCTAACCTAATATGACTAGGGTCCCTACCCCTATCCCTATAAAAAGAGGAATGAGAGACACAGGAGAACTTCATATGAAAATGGAGGCAGAGATTGGAATGATGCATCTACAAGCCAAAGAGTGACAACGATTGTGGCAGCCACCAGAAGCCAGGAGAAAGACATAGGATAGTACTTTTCCCAGAGCCTTCTGAAGGATCCAACCCCGCCAGTACCATAATTTCAGGCTTTTAGGCTCCACAACTGTGAGGGTACACAGTTTTGTTGTTTAAGCCACCTAGTTTGTGGCATTTTGTTATGGCAGCCCTAGGAAATTAAGTTACCTTCCTAATGTGAACCCAAAATGCCTTCCTTGCTTCATGCCTTCACATACCCACCAACCTGTCCAAACTGGTTCATTCATAGTCCTCACATGGAACTTTTATTTTTTGATGTCTAGGCTTATTCTGTTATCTAGAAAACGTTCACATCTCCATCCTAACTCTTTTTTAGTCACGATTCACATCCCTTCACCCTTATATGTTCTGCCCATTACATGTTCATATGGAGTTAGAAAATACTTTCTGGTCCTGTGAATTAGTGAGTGGGGGAAGAGTGCTTTGCAGCTGGTAGTGAGAAGTAGTTAGGGTGATATTTTCTCTCTTTTAGTCATTTCCTTTCATTCCCCCACTGAGCAATGGTCTCAGGGAAGCATCCCAATGCCAGGCCCAGATTCCCACCCAGACCTGCACCATAACCTTGGCCTCCCCTGGTTTACTAGAAAATTGCTCTGAGCATGATCAAGTTGTGCATAATGCCATGGACATCAGGCCTTGCAGCTCTGCTTCTTATTACCAGACCATCTGCCAGTATGTCCTTACTCTGACTTGCCCACTTCTCAGATGAACAGCTGTGGGCCTCGGAATGACACCTTACTCCTGGTTCTCCAAACTATGGCTTTTGGTGAGTTCCAGCTCTACCTCTTGAATTAAACCAAAAAGCTTGGACTCAGGGTTGGGAACCTCATTTGGGCTCTAGTGGTTTTTCTACTAGACAACTGCCTCTTCATTTCTCCGCTAGACCTCAGGGAGTGGGACTTCCATAGACCAAGGACCAGTGAACTACCTTAATCTCACATATCATCCAAGCCCCAGATTCAGAAAAATGCTGCATATCTATACTCCTGAATTATGAGCTCTATGAACAGTGATGAATGAGAGAATTATAGCAGCAGCTATAGCTAAACCTTATTCAGACCTAGTCATGCTGGCACTTTCTAAGTGCTTTGAGCCTAGGCACTCTGGCTTTCGAGTCTAGGTAAGAAAACTGTAAGCTTTTATACTTCCCTTATGTTCAGATTCTTACAAGGGACATAACAGATATTTATGGGTGCACCATGGGCCAGAAATTGAGGGAGAGCTGCACAATTGGTCATCTTTCTCCAGGTGAACTCCACTATTGAACACCATCTGTGTTCAACCCAACTGTATCACCTCCAGGCCCTTCTCTGCCTCTGCGAATTTTGACCCAAGTCATTTTACATGTGCAGAAGAGTGGGATTTTGATGAGTGGGACATCTGCCATATATATAAATGATACCATAAAGAGGAATTGAGTGTGTTTATGGAGGCTTTATTTCCTCCTCCACCTTTGTATGACACAGGTCTGTCTTTGAAAGAAATACAAACACCATCTGTTACTTGTCAATGAAGGGCAGAGGGCTTGGTCACTCAAAGAACCTGTGGTCTTGGGTGGCTAATGACCAAGGATTGTGCAAGCACTGGGTGGTCCCAGGCCAGGGCCAGATAATTTTACACAATTACATCTCTTTGGTCTGTGTCTACCCACATGTTATCAGAGGTAGATAGCAATGAAAATTCCTTGCCTAAAATAATAGTGATTAAGGAATTTATTTCCCCTTTGCTCTGACTTCTCTTCCCCCCATCTTTATCTTTAGAATAAGAAAATTGGCTATGAAACCCTGTTCAAAGACTCATTTCTGAGGAAAATCCTTTCTCAGCAATCTAGAAGATCAGACCATTCAAGCATGCCCTATACCAATGAGAGCACATATTTAGTTTTATACATTTGCCCTTGTTTTCAGATGTGTTTGTTCCTGGTCTGCATCCTGCATCTTGAGGTTTTAGAAGGTAGAAACACTTTCATCTATTTAGTTACAAATCAGATACTATTTCATGGGAACTTCATCGTGGTCTTTAGTCAGAAGTGTGGACAACAAGTTGGAGATGACATCCATGTGTTATATTGGGCATCAGCCAGGAGGCATGAAGTACTGCTACTTATAACAAGTGACCGCATGTTGTCAGAAGTTACAACATTCAAGATTTATTTCTTACTCACACTATGTGGGCCAGCTGCATGTCTTCTCAAAGATTATTAACCTGGGACCCTAGATGATGGAGAAGATGCTATCTGAAGAATTGCTGGTTGTCATGGTAGAGAAAAAAAAGAAAGCATGGAGATTAACACCACTGAACTGTGCAATTAAAATGGTTAAGATATTACATTTTTACATTACATGTATTGTACCACAATAAAAAATGGAGAGAGAGAGAGAGAGAGAGAGAGAGAGAGAGGAACCATATACTAACTACACACTAGCTTCTGCTGAAAAGTAGAAGCTCACATTTTATTATTTAGAGAAAGTCATATGACTAAACCTATTGTCACTGAGACAAGGAAGTATAATCTATCCCAAGAGTGTCAATGAATCTCTGGAAATAATACATTCTCCCAGACCCTGGTTAGATCCAAGAGCAAGCCCTTGGTTACTCCTCTAAGAACTGGGGAGGTGGGGGTGGCAACAGGTAGAGCTAGACTTCTGTGGTTTTCCTGATGTTGAGGGCAATTGGTGGTGGGGCAATAGGCACTAGAGGGAATTAGAAGGTCCAGGTCACCTCTCATTCAACATTAGCCAAGTTGGTGCATCTTCTATGAGCCTGAGATTCCTCATTTTAAAAAAAAGACTCAGACAAGTGCTGATGTTGGTGCCAGATGGAGCTAATTACAACTATCTGGAGAGCCTAGATACATCAGGGAAATGACTAATGGTTTCTCCCTAGATAGCAGAGAACAAAATGAAATACTGGTGGGAAATTTTCTCCATGCCCTCACCAGCACATGACTCTGGAAGTTGTACCTGTTCTATACTTTGGCTTACTTTCCCACAGCTTGGTATTTTTTCTTTTTCCTTCCTTCTTCAAAACCTACCAAGAATTCCTTAGAGGATTCTACTTTCCCATGAAGGGAGAGTGTCTCTTTGTTTTCTGGTTCACATATTCATGCCTTATCTTGAAAGTTGACATCTATGTCTCTCACTTCCTCACTTCTTTTTTTTTTTAGCCTCCTATTACTCTGATTCTTCCTCACTTCCTACCATATCTTTCACAGAGCTGGAGTCAAATACAGTTTTTAAAGCACCAACTACAATTTGCAGATACTACCTCATTTGGTTCTCATGCCATTATCATAAGGAAGATGTTATTTCTCTCACAATAATATCTACCTCGAAGCTCTTCTGTCAATCCAGTGAAATGTGAAACATTTTGTGCCTTGTCTGGCCCAAAGTAAATGATCAAGAAGTAGCAGGTACTATGATTATTATTACTATTACTGATAAAGAAACTGAGGTTCAGAAGGGCCAACAAATGGCACATATTGCTGTTAGTAAGTACAGACTGAATTTGAAGTCAGTCTTTTCTGATTCCAAAGCCCAGTATGGTAGTCTGTGGAACCACTAGCTAAATATCTTTGTTTTTGGCTCTCCAGGGTGTATGTAGATGGTCCTTCCCCACTCTCTATGTCAAGTAGTATGACCATGTGATTGCTTTGGTTAAGAGGTGACTTTTGTCACTTGAAGGTGGAAGCTTTAAAAACCAAAGGTTCCCTGTACTTGCTTCTACCACATTTGTGTAAGTGAGCTCAATGTTAAGATGAGGCCTCCATCAGGTCTGGTTGCTGAATTATAAAGAGGAGCAGAGTGCTTTTGTCACTGTATTCCAGATACGAAACATGAAGGAGGAATAAACATTTGTAGTTTCAGTCCACTGGTCTTTTGGTACTGCAGCATAACTTAATTCAAGTGACTGATATACTTAGGAAGAAATGTTTATACAAATATTGACATATCCTTTTGGAGATCTATGATATTGATGACCCTCAATGATGCTGCTTTCCTGTTATTCCAGTCAATATTTATCTTTTAATTAACAAAACTTTTAGTGATAGGCCAGTGATTCTAAATAGGAAAGTACCATCCCCTGAAGAATGTTTTGGGGATTTATAGAGGTGTTTTAGAATTGCTATAGTTATTATTAGTGGTGGTTGTAGTACACGACATTTAGTGGGCAGTAGAGATGCTGGGTGTCTTGCAATTTTGGGGACAATCTTGAATAACAAAGATTTGTCCCACATCCCTTCTGACTCTAAAATGTCCAGGACACTCATGTTAGTCAGAAGCTTATAATCATTATTGCCTAGGATCCAATTCAGTTTTATATATAAATACAAAACATTTGGAGGCATGGTTTTTAGAATTTTCCAAGCATACAATTATCATGTAAAGAGGGCTAAACATTTTGTTCAGAATTTTACCATTCATTTTGGAAAGCTCCATCATCCATAGCAATTCATGGTAATTCACATCATAATTCACAATCCACATGGAAATTTGAGGGGCTTAAACATTATACACACATACCCTAGTGGTACTTCATTGAAATTTGGAAATTTGAGGGGCTTAAACATTATACACACATACCCTAGTGGTACTTCATTGCTCTGGAATTCATTGTGGTTCTATGCATATTTAGCTTTTATTTTAAAATGTCATAATATCTCTCCTAAATCCAGTCTCTTAGATCCAGTCATCTGACTTCTTTCTTATATCTTCTACTTTAGTTAGTGCTCAAGTATTTTCACATTGAAACACTCATTATTTTATTATAAATGACCTTCCTATTGTTGGTCTATTATATAACACTCAGGGCATTAATCTTTTTAAAAAGATAAAGTTTGTAGATGGGTGAATTTATCCATTTCCAGACTGTAATGGAATATTTCACAGCATCTATTAATGACAGGTTTTGGGCCTGAATGAGTTATGAACTATTAAACTAGGTCCTTATGGTTCCATAGGCTTCTCCTGAAGTCTGATAGACACAGAGGAAAGAAAGGTACCATTTCTGGATAGGTGCTAATACTCTTCTATTTTCAGACAAGGAAACAGAAACTCAGAGAAGGCATTAAGTGCCAGCATTGGACAGCACAATGAGTGCTCCTCTACTCAATATCCTCCCTATGCTGCCCCCTCAAAAGCATGGACATTGTAGTTCTGAGAGTCAACGAGAAAACAGTAATAGGCACATTGCTGGACTCAAGTAACATGAGCACTGTGATGTTTGTGCATTTATCATTTCAGAAAGCTTTTCCATCCTTTTGGCCATTGGGAGTCTCTTCCTATCATCACCATCACAGGGCACTTGCTAAACTGTTCCTTCTGCTTACGTGTCTCTGGCTCTCTCTAGTTCATAAAGTACTTTGAAAGACATGCAGTGTCTTTGCACAGTCTCTTTGCTTTGCACAAGCCCTCTACAAAGGGCAAGGTGTTCCTTGGGCAGTGTTGCTGGGTGCTGCTGCCTGGCAGGGTGAGGGAGTGTGTCACAGACACACTTACTCAGGGAGTAAAGACAAGAATGGGGACTCTCTGTCTCTCAAAGCCTGGGATGTCTGGTGCATCTATGTGTTTACCTGAAAGATTATTGTTATATGCTGGCCTGGATCAATCTCTTCTGGAGATAAGAATAGTTACGCCCTACTTCTTGAAAACAACCTAGCTGGAAGTCCACAGTGACAGATAAGACCTCACCATGAACAAGCACAATGTCCTTGGGTATAGGGGCCCAGTACCTCCAATTCAGAATTGTATGAATGCAGATCTCAAATTGCTTTCAAATTGCTGCTAGGAACAGTTTGAGTGGGAGAGACATGGTGAAAAGCTTCCATGTTAGGGATCCCATGTAGGTGTAGCCAGTGTGGAGGACATTATTTGAGTGCTGGTTATGGGACCAGCTGTTTGACTCCACAATGACTTCCCTTCTGGTATAGCCTTCTTTCATTGATTGGTATATGAAATCATCTCATCTGATTAGAACACAGCAGATGGTCACTGTGGACACTGCTGTCCTCACCCTGATCTACAAGGATGGAGGTTCTGGCAGGTTATATGGGCACCCACTCTCTATGAGGGTGACTCAAGAGAGATAACTAAACAGCATTATGTTTGTCTAAGTCTGGGCTCATGCCTAAAGTGTGAGGCTGAGATGGAAGCAGAAATAGTGGGGTGAAGCTGCCACAGAGTGGGCGTGGAAGTCTAGAGAAGGACAGACATGTACTGTCTGTACCTTTTTTGGCTCTGGAAAGGAGACTCTGATCTTTTCCTCCTCATAAAGAGTTAAACATCAACAGAAATTAAAACTGTGGGTCTTAGGTCTGTATATGCCACAATTAAGAGGCACAAAGGATTAGTAGGAGAGGGAACAATTTAAGATGACTCCCTGGCTTCTGGAATGGCTGACTGGCTGGAGGATTATGGTACCATTACCTATAATGGAAGGAGAGATAGGAGAATAAGAATATTTGGGAGGTAAATTAAAGGAAGAATTGAGGTTAGATAGAATGATATTGGGTTTCACTTCCCCATCAATATCCTTGTGGAGATAGAGATACTGGAATAATACTCAGGAAAGAGACATCTGGGATGGAGTCACAGGCCCGTGGAAGGGGTAACCTTGAGTCCCCTTCAATGGAGGGGGTGTTCTTTATCTTTGGTTCTTCAGTATTTATTAAAGGTTGCTTTGGAAACATCTCACAGCTTACTGGAAACCTGTACAAAACAGCATATTTGAGAGGGGTTACCCTAGGGAAAGTGTCAGTCTTTCAGGATGGATGTGTGTGTTTGTGTGATGGTGATATTTTTCCAGGTTATGGATGTTAAAACCCAGCTGAGAGCAATCCTATCCAAAAAGTAGTTAAAGATCTGGTTCCCCATCCTCCTTGCCTTTGGGTATACCTCTCACAAAGGAAGAAACATTTCAGCCAGGGTTGCATACATAACCTGATTGCAGGGTTGTTGCCAGGAATTCTCTGAAATTCCTTTCATATGCTGGGGCCCTGGTTTTCACACAGTAACTCCATTATAAATGTACAAGGAAATGCAATTGATGGTTACCTGCTTCTCTGCCTGCTCTTAGCCTGAAGTGTAAGTGGATGACACCCATACAGAAATGGGAAAAGAAGGAGTTGGAAGGCCCCTGGTGCACTTTCTAAGATCACTGGAGTGATATTAGATCTGTGCTGATGGTGGAAAATGCACATGTCAGGATCGTTGTAGGATGTTCCAGGGACCCAAGCTGGGCCTGCCCAAAGTGTGCAGGAGTGGGACCTGTGGTAGAGGCAGGGTGTGGCTGTGGTCTGTTGGGGTGGTTTGATGTTAGAAGTCTTGATGTTGAATCCAAGCCCTGCCCCTTCATAGATGTGGATTCTGGAGGCTTTTCTTCTTTAGAGGGTTAGCTTCACCCCTCTTTGGGTCGGAGAAAATATCCATGTTTTTCACAGTATGTTTTCAGTAGCATTCTTGACTATGTAGGAAAGGACATGATATCTTAGATTTACTATAAGGAGATGTAGCTACAGCTAGAGACACCACCTGCAGTTGAGACAGAGGAGACATTAATATGGCTTTTCCCTTCATCCAACTTCCAATATCCACCTTCTTAAGGGTTACCTTCTTAGAAGGCTTCTACTGCCTGAAGTCTGTAGGAAAAATGTCCTGGGAAATGTGGTTTGTAGAAAAAGCCTGTTTCAGAACAGAAGAATGCAGAATGGATCTACAAGGAATCAGACTGTAGATGGTGAGCTTAAAAATATGGTAGGTTAGGGTGATGAATCTCCAAATTAGCACTAGTAACTGTGTAAGGATGGCCCCATTCATACAGGAGATAAAGAAGCTACTCCCTGAGGATAGACCAGTGCATCTCAGGGCTGACAGTGTGGAAAGTTGAAGCCAGGGGTTTTGGGAAACATAACACTGGAGGGCCATGGAGAGATCCATCCTGAATCTTGCCATTAATATTAGACTCTCAGAATTCTCCTTCTCCAAACACCTAGAAAATTTTGAGAGTTTTAGGAGAACTAAAAGGAACTGGACTTCACATATGGTATGATGATTTGTTTTCATGTCTCTGAACCTTTTGTTCAACTGTCAGCCTCTTAAGATTAAGGCCTATGCATCTTTATCCTGTAAAATTTTAGAATGTGTGTACCTAACCCTTCCTATCGCACCACCCATAGCAGGAATTGGAAGGAACATGGCTCTCTATAGTTCACAAAGCACTTTGATGGACATACGGTATCTCTGTTGGGAAAATTGGGACAATGACCTCATTTTTTTTATTTTAATTTTAATTTTTTTCAGTGTTCCAAGATTCATTGCCCATTCCCCACACCCAGTGCTCCATGCAATAGGTGCCCTCAGTACCCACCACCAGGCTCTCCCATCCCCATACCCCCTCCCTCCAAGTCCTTCAGTTTATTTCTGTGTCCAAAGTCTCTCTTGTTTCATTTCTCTCCCTGAATTACCCTCCTTCCTCATTTTATATAGAGAATGAAGTCCAGAGAGTATATAGTGGTGAGGCCAAGACCACATAACAAGCCAGAGTCCTAGTGTGGAGAGAAATGCCCTTCTAGGGACGCCTGGGTGGCTCAGTTGGTTAAGCAACTGCCTTCGGCTCAGGTCATGATACCAGAGATCCAGGATCGAGTCCCACATCCGGCTCCCTGCTCGGCGGGAAGCCCACTTCTCCCTCTCTCGCTCCCCCTGCTTGTGTTCCCTCTCTCGCTGTGTTTCTCACTGTCAAATAAATAAAATCTTAAAAAAAAAAAGAAATGCCCTTCTAACATTTTCTGGAGTGTCCATAAATTACTGAAGGGTGATCTGCAGTCAGGCCTTGAGTCCAGGGTGAATGGCATGACATGGTGGAGAATAGCCAGGACTTCCTCATACCAGATCTCAGTGTGGGAGATGGAAGACAGACCTGAGCGAAGGGGTGGAAGTGGGCAGGAGGCACCCTTCACTGCCAGGCATTAAAAAGATAAAGACATGGAGAGATAAAGAATAATTCTCAGTCTGGGCTCTCTGCAGCTAGGACCAGAAGTCAGCTTGGCTGGAGCCTTTGCTGCTCTCCACCCTCACTGCCCATACTTCTCCACCATATTTCCAACCCCCATGTCACTGCCTGGTCTTCTGAACTTGGATGGTGCTCTTGGAAGAATACATATTTGAGAAATTGCCAACTGGGGATTTGAGAGAGGGGTGCAGTGGAGGGGCAGCTCCCAGGACCTGTGAATCTCTCCTACTTGCTTTGCCTAAAGAAATAGAAAATAGTGCTCTATATCCTCTTGTTTTACTTCATGGAGAGATGATCAGCATTCTGGGCCTCTCTCCTCTGCCCAATCACATAAGCCATTGCCTGGCCTGGTACTAAGCACAGATAAGCCTCTCCTGCTCTCAGAACTTCGGGAAGTCCCTTCATTCTAGATTCTCTCTCTTCCGGAGAAGGAAAAACTAAAGTTGTGTATCACACTTCATACCTCCTACAGTTCATTTTGGAGAGAATTTTGTAATGCCTGAGGCCCAATACACACTACTTAACACCCAAGTCACTAATCTTATGCTATCACATAACTAGCCTCTTTAACATAGTAAACAATGAACATACAATGGAATACTACACCTCCATCAGAAAGGATGAATATCCAACTTTTGTAGCAACATGGACTGGATTAGAAGTGATTATGCTGAGTGAAATAAGCCAAGTAGAGAAAGTCAAGTATCATATGGTCTCACTTACCTGTGGTACGTAAGGGGTAATATAGAGGATAGTAGGAGAAGAAAAGGAAATGGGAAGTAGGGTGATTCGGATAGAGAAATGAAACATGAGAGACTTTGGACACAGAAACAAACTGAGAGACTTGGAAGGAAGGAGGTGGGGGGAAGAGAGAGCCTGGTGGTGGGTACTGAGGGCATGTATTGCATGGAGCACTGGGTGTGGAGCATAAACAATGAATCTTGGAACACTGAAAAAATAAAATAAATTTAAAGTAAAAAAAAAAAACCTGATGTATCAGTTTCTCATGAAATACCTTGATCCCTTTAGGGCACTGAAAAAGCACAACGGCTTTATAGGATTACAAAGCTTGTGGGCATGGAGACATCACCACTTCTGACTGCTCTAATAAAAGTGATTGACAATCGTTTGTTTTTTCTTAGGGATTGCCTCCCTCAGGTCACAGGAATTTCACTATTCTTACTCTTCCCCATGGTGCTGTAATCTTACCAGAACTTTTAAAGCAGAACAACATCTGCTAGCCATGGTTCTGGGATCATTTTTTATTTATTTATTTATTTATTTATTTATTTATTTATTTATTTATTTATTTTATTGTTACTAAAATTTTTTTTCCAGTGTTTCAAGATTCATTCCCCATTCCCCACACCCAGTGCTCCATGCTTTAGGTGTCCCCAGTACCCACCACCAGGCTCTCCCATCCCTCCACCCCCCTCCCTCCAAGTCCCTCAGTTTGTTTCTGTGTTCAAAGTCTCTGTTGTTTCGTTTCCCTCCCTAGATTACCCTAG